>CAUYQU010080805.1:0-64905 GCA_963574635.1 Cheracebus regulus | reverse complement strand
GGTGGTTTAAGTTAGCGGCTATTGCACAACTGCACTCCAGCGTGTTTAATTAGCAATAATACGTAAAAAAAAAAAAAAAAAAAAAAAAAAAAATCAAAGTCCTCATTAAACACTCTATTCAGCCTTAAAATATGACATGGCCCCTAACAAATGGCAAAACAGAAAGACCAATGACAGAACTCTTCCTTCCTCTTCTGTTCTTATGCCATGTTACTTTATTTAACCTTTGGAGAGCTACTTTGTGACTATTACAAACATCTCAGCCTTTGGCACTGATAAAAGTGTGAGAGTCAAAGAGAAAAGTAAACAAGAGAAGGTGAAAGGGAACTGAGATACTGTTATGCAATAGGGGAATATAAGTAATGAGTAATAGGAAAACACCTACTGCTTATGCTCTCAGGACACAGCCTAAGACAAGCTAATTACTGCCTAAGGGCCACTTAGGGTAACCTAAGTGTCTAATGTTATTGATGTAACCTTCTTTCAAATTCTGTTATGCAATCTTGACAGTTAACACACTGGCCGTTAAAACGATTATTGACTAAGCTTAATGATTGGTTTTAGGGATAATCAAATAGTGCTAAATTTGCACTGATAAATTTGATTACATATATGAGATATTAAATATAATATATAAATATGAAATATAAGCATAAGATAAAAGAAATGTTTCTTTTTCAAAATAGAAATTTTCTAGCCTTTTTCTCTAGTAATGGTAGAAAGATGGAGGCAGATGGCTGAAAACACACAAATTGAAGCAGGGCTGCTGAGGGCACAAAAGCTCGAAACAGAAACAGACTATTTGTTAACATCTCATAAGAGTGCTGGGAAATGATTGTGATTGTTTTCTGTAAATATGAGGGACCCTTTCTCCCATTTATCTTCTTAAAATAATTTTGTATAAACCATTTTCTCCTTCAATCTGGCATACTCAAAGCTCACATTGGGAGTAATTCAACAGAGATTTTAAAAAATTGTTGCTGTGTCTGAAAATTTGTCTAATGTTATTGATGTAACAACTTTTGTTCAAAGATTTTCAAATGACAAAAGTGACAGCAGAGACTCATCTTTACTGGGCACACACTCTATGCCCAGTATGAGGCTGGAAGACCTGAAAACATGATATCAGGTCTTCTTGAGTACAGGCTTGGTGAATGTTCATCTCGGCTAAGCTGCTCTTTAATCCTCCCCTATTCATCTCCCTCGCCCTCTCCTCAGCAGTGATTTCAAAACTTCTCTAGTCGGCCCAGACTTCTGACCTTGTCATCTTCCCCTGCTCTTGAGAAATGACTTTGCCTTTTACACTACACAGAAAACGGAAATCATAAAAGGAAACTGTCTCAATTCCCCAAACTAATGACTTTGAACACACCTAACTCACCTTTTCCTTTTTCTATTCTTTTCTAACATAAACATCCTCTAATCTCTACTGATTCCAAAACATCAACACCAAAACTTGCTTAGGGGTCTTCCATCCTTATAACAACAAAGACACGAATAAATAATGGAATTCTCCTCTATCTCTCCTCTGTATCTCTTTACTCCCCTTCAGAGCTGAACTTTTTTGTTGAGTTTTCACTTCTTCACCTCCCTTCCTGTTGCTGTTTTTTTCCAAGACCTTCCACCTTTGCCCTCCTTATTACTAAGTCCAGTGACCTCTTCTCTAGCCTTGTCTTCTGTGACTTTTGGGTGCCATTTGATCCTTGACTACTTGCCTCTTAAAACATTTTCTTGCCTTGAGCTCCATGACTACATGTTTCTCTGGGTTTCCTTTGGATTTTCCTTCTCATTCTGCTTTGTAGAACACTTTTTCTCTGCCTAGTTTGATGCCGCATTGATATTTTTGGGGGTTTTGGCCTAGAGCTTGGCTTTTCGCTATCTGTAGATTCCTAGCTGTTTCACTTTAGCAACTGAGTTTGTATGATTGCTTATTTTTCTTTCCCGTTTTGTTACCGTAAAATTTTGTGCTCAGGGAACCAAACTCCCCTATGCATTTTGTAAATGTTTCTGGATGTCTTCTTTGCAGTAGGTGGAATTAATATTTCTTTCTGATTATAAGAACAAAAGTAGAACTTTCTTAGATGGATTTTGGTTTAAAGGGCTCTCCTCAATGCCTCTAAATTACTTTTTTTAGGTCTTATTTTAGGTTCACTGTTTATGTCTCCACTTTCCTTAGGGCAGGGTTTAGCTCACTGATTCAGCACTTTAACTCCTTCATGCATCCTCTATGTAGATTATAGTGACAAGTAGGGTTCCAAACACAGATCAGTTATGCAACATGGCAGACAACTTGCCTGATGGATTTTCAGAAGCATGAATTAAGGTTCTCGTTAAGAAGGATGGACACCATAGATATGAGGACCCAGCATGCTCATAAGAAATGGATAGGGTGGGTGGATATTCGGGCTGCAGTTTGAAATGACTTGTAATTTAATCTACAGGAAATAAAACTGATACATAAACTTGGTCCAAATCTTAAAAGATAAATAAATTTCTTGGTAAGATGTTACATACTGTTAATAGCTTTGCAAGACTAATACTAAATTTAAAAGTTTATTAGTGGCTCTCAATATATCCACCTATGATGAAATTTAGTAGGTTTCACTCAATATACAACTTACTCATTACTTAACTTCCCTTTTGCAAAGCCTTGTCACAAGGGACATATCAATAAAAAGCTATTGAAATAGAAATAAATGACCTTTTGAGCACATCATAAACACATAGGTCAGGTCTTCTATATATAGGCTTATATTTTTCACACATTATCATATGTTCTTTACACAACATACACCTCTTATTCAGAATGTTGGCCACCACTCAATTATACTTACACCTGCCTAAAACTGCATGCATGCATGTTTTATATTTTTATGTACAGTATATGTATTTAGGCAAGCCAATATCCACCCCCTTCCTTTTCAAAGAGATTTATTCACTTAGGGGAGGTCTACCTTTCATTCACTGTGCATGTACGACTCAAATTAATGATAAGGTGGGTTATGTTTTTATGCCTTGGGAAGAATAAATGTCTTAAATGCTTTACAAGCCTTTTATTTTGGCACTGGGACAGGACCACCTTGTGCTCTCTGAGTTGCTAAAATATGAAATTGTTGATTTATTCTGGTTTCTGAAGGCATTTTTTTTTAACAGCAAAGAGAGATAATCTTGGTATTGTGATACACTCTATGCCACAGTACATTCAAGGTAATAAGCATGTTTGAAATGGAGCGCACTGGTAACAAGATGCTTAAATAGGGAAAAAAATGTCTAGTTCAGAGCCAAAACCTGTTGTCTTATTACAAGTCGACATCATCTATTGTTTCAAAAAAAATGTTCAAAATGGTGACATGTGAGAGAAGTAGCTGAGTTTTACAAAAGATGAAGTTTAAAGTGTCTCTCTTGTGCAGCAAGTGAACCTTAGATGAAAAAGCCCACTGGGGTGAAGAGAAAGGTAAGTTTTCCACATGGTTGTACATATTTTAAATAAATAAACTAAGAACATTTATTCTTCCTGTATCCCAGTAGCCACCTTTCTACCACTGTGCAGTTCAATTTACAGAGATTCTGTGACATGTTATTTTTATCTTTATAGTACAAACATATAGCAGCACAAGGCAGCAACAGAAATGCAAAATCACAGCTTTTCTAATTCAGATACTTAAAGCTAAAAATGTCTGGACCTTGCTTTTGTTAAAGCTACATTACACTTTTTGGCCAGCAGCAGGAGGCATTACTGCATCAGAGTCAGAGGAGGATATAGGTCTTCTTATGACTTCTTAGGTGTCCCTTCCCTTCTGAGCCAAATAATTCCTCCCCTCTGAAGCCACCTTTCCCATCTGCATTGCATTTCTCTGCACAAAGGGAGTAGAGTGAGTCTCACATTAGAAGGCAAATTAATTCCCTCTTATTTTACATCTGCACTGAGAATAAGTGGGCTAGGAGGATAAAAAGAAAAAAAAATCAGACTGAATTTACCAATGAAATCCATTATTTTCTACAACCGGAAATGTCAAACCTCAGAATCCAGTAATTCTATGTCAACAAACACAGTGAGTCTTCAACTTTGACTGGGAAGCTGCCACTCTCAGGAGAAAGAGCTCATGTAACATTTGTACACATCAGCAAAACACAGCTTCATGTCAACCCTATGTGGTCTGTGTCATTCACTTCCATCTTGAGCAGATATACAAATAGCATTTTTCACTGCACAAATGTCATTATAGCCCCAACCAAATTAACCTCGTAAATGACACTGTCTCTAGCTATGAAGCCTGCTTCTTACAGACTGCAGAAGGTGCCCTGGAAAAATGGGGAAGAATTAGTTTTTTTTACTTACTACAAAGATTAGAATATACTCTTTAAAAAAATGACATAAGCATGTGTGCCATGTTTCCTGGCTACAGGAAGATTAAATTCCTTTATAATTATGCTTTTAATGTAATCATGCCAGGGAGGGTATAGCTCAAAATATCTGGATTCACATATCATGTGCAAAGGGGACCTTTCCACATAAAGAAGTACTCTAATTGTATACAGTGCCTATCTCTGATAGGTGGGATGAAAAGAGGTGGAAAGAAACTATTGCTTGCTTCCTCAGGAGTTTCTAAACCCACAAACTTATTTCATCTTGAAACTTCTCTGTGCGCAGACCATTAAGTTAAAGAAAAAATACTATTTCAAAGTGTGTATGTCAGTTGGTAAAAGAATATGCTCTACCAAATAAATCTTAAATCCAACCCATCATGCAGCCTCTTGTCAATGCTGGGCTCATAGAACTGTGCTTTTCAGATGGGCAGAGGGTGTCTGTTCCTCTAAAATGACCCTTGACCCAAGCAACTGGTCAATGAGGATGATAGATTCAGACTGCCAAGTTCTCATCTAGCACTTAGCTTTGTGCTTTTCTCCTCTTCTGTTGACATTGACCTCAGACTCAGTAAGGTACTTAAATTCAGATTCGTCCCTGCAAAGATTTGGTGACATATTTTTGCTACTCATTCCTTTCCTTGACCACACCCTGAAATACTCCTTTGCTGCAGGACTGAGTAGTGCCCATGCCGTCTCTGACTTTCGGTTTCATACTCAATCACATAACACATATTTACTGACTACCTATTATATGCCAGGAACCAACTGCTGAGAGTACAATAATGAAGAAAATATAGTCTTAATGGAAATGACCATCTGTTGGGGGATACAGGTATCTAGAAAGGCAGTTTAGAATCCTTATGTCATAAGTGCTATGGGAGGGAACAATTTGGGTTTCATGACTGCAGAAAAGGAAGATGCCAAGTCAGAACTGGGAATGGGAGAGTTACCTGGTAGGTGTCCCTAAGGGAGTCTTCCTGGAACAAGTAGCATGGCCTCTGTCTAAACAATAGGGCCGAGCAGGGTCACAAGTTAGAGTTCTTGTGCAGTTATGTGAAATGAATTTTCACAGCCTTGTTCATCCAACTACTTACCTACCATACTAGTTTCATTCTCAAAATATTTATTCTCAGACATCTGCTTCTCCTTCTTTCTCTCAGCCCTATGACAGAGAACTTAATAGTTTATTGAATTGCCATGACTTCACCTAAAGAGCAATGGGCCATGTAACACAAAGGAGAGTGAAACTGTGAGGGTCACTCACAGCCGGGGCCAGTATTGGATGCCAGCAAAGCACCGGCAGAATTTCCTGTGTGGCAGCTATGTTCCTATCCCATTCAAAACATTGTTCATCTGTGTCTTCTCCACCGGTCTTTTTTCTTAAACTGTCTCCAAAGTTTTGTGTGGTTTATTATTTTTCTTCAAATAACCAGGTTTGGCTTTGCTGATTCTCTCTCTGTTGTCTTTGTTTTCTATTTCAGTCCATTAAAATTTCTCCTTTTTATTATACAATCAAATCTACTTTCCTTGGTTTTATTTGATTTCTCCTCCCCTCACAAATTATAAAGTTAGGCTCTTAAATAATTCATTTTCACTCACTGGCAATATAATTCAATGCTAGAAATTTCTACTAAATACTGCACAGTAGCTTTTGAGAGTCCAGGGCTTTGACTGATCATGTTCCTTGCTGACTGCCTCTAGTCTCATGCAAGAGGAGGAGATCCCTTCATATAGGAATCTTTGTCTAGCACAGACTTAGACTCTAGTTATTAGTTCACAATTGCTTTAGTCACTGATTTTACTTTGACTTTCCCTCTGAATTGCTTATCTGGCTTTTGATCTGCCAGACCTCCGGGTTTGGAGAATTCCTTTGCTTTCTTGTCACTCTTGAGTCACTCCTTCATCAGAGGTAGACTAACAGTCAAGAGCTCAGGGTTCTCATCCTGCCTCTGCTCAGTATTATAATCTTAGGTGCAGATTTGATTGCATCTATTTTCTTTTACTATTGTAACGAATTTCCACAAACAGAGCAGTCTAAAACAGCACAAATTTATTGTTTTATAGTTCTGTAGGTCAGAAGTCTGGCATGAATCTCACTGGGTGAAAATCAAATTGTCCAGTCAGCAGGGCTGCATTCCTTTCGGAAAGTCTTGAGGAGGATCCATTTCCATGCTCATTTGGGTTGTTGGAGGAATTCAGTTCCTTGTGGCTATGGGACCAAGATCCCATTTTGTTGCTGGCTGTTAGCTGAGGGCTGTTCCTGGCTTCTAGAAGCCAGCTGCATTCCTTGGCTTGTGGCCCTCCTTCCTCTGTCTTCAATGCCAGCAACTGTAGGCCTGGTCCCTTCCCTGCTTCCAATCTACCCTCTTTCTCTTTCCATCTCATCTCTCTAACCCTCCTTAGCAGGAAAACGTTCTTTATTTTTAGGAACTCATAATTGGAATTGACCCACCTGGAAAAGCCAGAATAATCTCCCCATCTCAAGGTCCATAACCTTGATCACATCTGCAAAATCCTCTTTTCCATGTAGCATAACATTCATGGGTTTGGGGGCTTAGGGCCTGGGCATGTTATGGGGGATGGGAGTGAGTTATTCTATCTAAATGATTTCTTTCTGTGCTTCTGTGCTCATCTGTACAATGAGACTAATACCTTCTCAGTTGTATTTTGGTGAAAATCCACACACTGACTTGTAGTTCAGATCAACTGATAAGGTATGGGTACTTTGCACATTTTAAAGTAATATGCCAGTATGACATATGAATAAGATTGTTAATAAATAATTTGCTTGCTAGACTTTCTTATTTGACCTTGGGTCTCCAATGACCTGTAAAGGATCTAATATTCAATAAATGTTCGCTGAGTGACAACATGCATAATTATTTCTATTATTATATTTTATGCAGGGAAAATTCCTTTTATGTTAGACTTTAAGAATATATAATTTGTAGCATTCTCTTTAATAAATAAAGTATTAAGTCCTAAACATAAAATTAGGCAGAGGGCCTTGGAAGGAGCCTGTGCAAATGAAGGGCCCTGAGACTTAAGCTTCTTTATCTTTCCCCAAATCTACCTCTATTTCATCTTTACTGTTTTTTTTTTTTTTCATTTTCTTGCTCCTCACTACCTTATTGACTTGCTCCAGTATTTCATCTCTGCCTTTTTTGTGTGTGTTCCTTGTCTTCGAAATAAAACCCCATTTCATTAATGTCCTACTCTCTCTGGCCCAATGTGACAGTAACTATGTAAGAAAGAAATACATAATTAACGTATGTATTATATATTTATTGTGTGCCCACGACATGCCAGGCACTGGGTTCAAAGTTGTGGACACTAGTATGACGCCACATGTTCCATTTCACAAGTTGTCTGGTCCTGATTGAGTGAAAGAGAAACTCTGAGGGCAGAGAGTTCTACCCTGGAGATGTACTCAAAGTAGCCTGAGAAAATTAACTGAAATGGAATTAGAAGGTATGTTAGAAAAAAGTGTCTCAAAACCCAAGTAACCGAAGAGTAAGCAAATGTAGGAAAGAGAAGCATATTTCAAAGCCTAGAGAGTTGGAAGCAAGACAGGCTTTGTCCACATGAAGAAAGAGTACAGGAGCCCAATTAGAATTCAAGTGCTGAGGTCCCTGAGACACAAAGTTGAATCCAGGGCACCTGGTGAACTGGATGTGGTGCCTAAAAGAAACTTCACAGGGCGACATGCCAGTTCTTAAAATGCTCTTATCAATTCACGTTGATGTCTTAATTTGGCATAAAAATCTCTTTCCCAAAAATTTTTCCCATCAATCTTTTCTCATGTCAAGAAAAACTTAGGTTATTAATCTCTCATAGACATTGTGATGTTTGACACATATTGTATTACTGGGATAAATGGAATTATTAATAGAAATTCCAGGGAACCTGAAAGCTCCTGGGAAACATATTTAAAATGAAGGAGACAGGATTGCTTTATTTTATGGAAAGACTTTTAACAAAGTTCCAGGAAGCACAAGCCACATAACCTTGGCTTTGTCCAATACTGCATGTTGTGTGCTTAGTATATGTTGGCACACAATAAACACTTGCTTGTTAAAGATTTGTGTGGAGTTTTACATATTCAAGGAATCTTCACATGATTTTATATTTTTTTCCATAAAACTCTCAGCATTTGCAGAGATGTTGTTACTTATTTTGCTTGGAGTTTGCTCTTACCATCATTGATTTATTCTATAAACTCTTGATACTGTTTTGTTCCAGAAGCTGTGCTATGTGCTGGGGATGCTAAGATAAATAGATCATAATCTCTGTCTTTTAGAAGTTTCTGGTCCAGTGGGGAAAAAGACCATCAAGCAGAGGAATGTTTATATCTACTGAACCAGACCACAGAGAAGGAAGGGCCCACCTGCCTAGAAAGGCGACAAAAGACTTCCCAAAGACTGCCATTTTAAAGCTAAGTCCTAAAAGGCAAGTGGAGAATTTGTCAGGCAAAGAGAATTATTGGGAGGAAATAATAAATTTATCAAGATGAAAGAGGGATGGGTTTGGAGAGTAACCATGTGTAATAACATTAGGTCAGGATTTTCAAGCAGTTTAGGTGTTTGGGAGGACAGGGGAGAGTGACTATTTAACAGTCAATAAGGTTGCAAGGCCTAAGGTCATCAGATCTCTTGCCAGTGGTTTGAAGT
Organism: Cheracebus regulus; assembly: GCA_963574635.1. Lineage (NCBI taxonomy): Eukaryota > Metazoa > Chordata > Mammalia > Primates > Pitheciidae > Cheracebus > Cheracebus regulus. The sequence goes on along the minus strand of CAUYQU010080805.1, from coordinate 55,867 downwards.
CTTCTTTGCCACTGGACTGAGCTTTCTAACTGGCTTATTTAGCATTATGTTCTGGAGCCTCAGTCCCTGACATATCACAGGTACTCAAATACCACTTTTTCATGCTTTATCTTATACATACACACCTCTACCCCCACCCACGTACTATACACAAGTTATCACAGCTAATCATCACTGACTAAATTCTTTCTTCAGGGGGTTTTACCATTGTGAGAGGTTTGACTTAATGAGCCCTACATTTCAAAACCTACTATTTTTTTTTCCTAGGGATCTTTTACTTTTAAATTAGTTAGTTTTGATTAAGTTTTGTGTACCTAGGTTGTGTCCCCAGTTACCTGGTAGTGTCCTTTGTGACTGACTACTTATCTTTTCAAATTTCAGGGCATTTAGGAACTTTAAGCCTGGTTAGTTAACACTCTTATAATGAGGTCTAGATATGTGGGTTGGAGAAAATTTGAACAGAAAATTCATAAGTTACAACTTTTGACAAATTTAAATTATCCATGAAATATTTGGCTATATTTCAACAATCATTTTTCTTCTGTTTGTTCTCAACTAAAGTAGAAGTACTAAGGAAGATAACATAATGTCTCCTTTCTGTTTTCCTCCATTGAGAGCTAATTTTCCACTTGGCCAAAGCAAAAGAAAGGAAAAAATCTCAGTAAATAATATATGATGATAGTTCCTTCAACTGCATTGACTTTGATTTAAAGCAGGAAATTTTCTACCATACTGAAGGAAACATAACATAGCACCCTCTTTCTTTGTAATTTATTTGGCTGTAACTCATTTAATGCAATATTTAATTGGACAGCTGGTTTTCAGTAAATTGTTTTAGTTACCATGAGGAACAACCACTGTTTACAATCTATCCTTTGTGTAGAAAGGAGACACTATGAATAGCATTTGAGTGAAGATTTTGAGTGCTGATTTGAACTAGTCCATGACAATATTTTACCTTCACACTACTTTGTTCACTCTAGTTTTTGATCTGACTTCACTTTTTTTTTAGATCTTATTTGTTTTTCCTGTAGTTATACTTTTTTGTCCTGTATCCCATTCCCTCATAGTTTTACTCTCGGTGGAGTGAGAGAATTCAATCTGTTAGCCAAAGCATTTTATTGAGTGGTAGCATGTGAACATGGCAACCATCATCTGAAAACCCAGGGTCATGTCTATCACAGTGGAAATTTTACAAGCTGTTTGGAAGAGGGGAGTACATTTTCTGTTTATGTGCAAAGAAAATACTTGTCTCCAGCTAATGCATAGATGAGAAGAGGAGAGGTTGACTATAGCTGCAATTGCAAGGCCAGATGGAGAGGCATAGCACACTTTTGGATTGTGGAGCTTGGAATGAAGTGTTCTCTTTCTTCATCCCTGATGAGTATCAATTTTTCCTCTTTTCTTCAAAAGACATGTTAGACCTCAGCAAATACCTGTAACCCTGAGATATTATCATACTGCTAATGATATTTTAGCTCTATATAGACCATCTGAAAAGATTTCTTTATGATTATCTTTCCAGCTGCTTCAGCTGCATACACACAAAATAGATGAATCACATTACTAACAAGGAAATTTTCTTAACAGCATGGATTGAGTAGAAGGGGTAGAGGGAGGTGGCAATGAAAAAAGGAACTTGATTGCTTCTATTTGAAATAACTATCTGATTAAAACAGCAACAATAACAATAGCAACAAATAGGAAAATATACTCTACCACCAAAAAAACAACAATTTTCACTTTGGATGGACCATTTCCTTTGAAATGAAAAGAAAAAATGAAGCAGTTACACCATGGGTGTCCCTAGCACAAGATGTATCCAACCTATAACTTCTGATTACTCAGAAATTCACAGAAAGTAAATCCAGATAGGATTAAGGAAGCCCCCAGGGACTAACAAGTGGGAGAATATTTATTTGTTTGCACCAAATAGTTGACTGAATACTGAATAACTATTAGCTTAAATTACAATAAACACAGTTATTTAACTGAGATCTAACAGTTCGCATTTTTCTTTTTTCTCTAAGCAGCCTCTGAATAACATCTTCAGAGTATCTCACGAAGAGAATGACTATGATCTTTATAACTGAATAGCAGTATTGTGAAGCAATTTTCTAATATTTCCTTTTGTTTTCTAAGATGACACTTGTTAGAACATAGGAACAGACACTCACAGAGATACTTTTCCCCTTTTGGAAAAGAGTAAAGAGTTGCTTTATCTAGAATCACGCACGTCTTTTATGATGAAGGGATATAGTTGGAAACAGAAGACTGGGTTCTGAATCAGAATTTTGTTTCCCAGTCACTTGTTAATCTCCACCCACTCCTGCTTCCACATCCTTTGGTAGTGAATAAGTTGATGTTAAGCTTTATCAAGTTATATCAATTGACACATTTAAAATTTCTTCTTATTGTTGTTTCATGTACACTATCCCATCAGAGAAAACATTTGTAGCCAGAAAACCACCTTGGACTTTTAGGGAGTAATTCCTCCCTAAAAGGAGAGCGATGGTCAAGGCCTTCTGGAATGACTCCTACAAGAGTAGGAGCAGGGAAAGAGGGCATATTTTGGAGAGGAAGTGGGATATACAGAGAATATTCATACACAAGGATTTAGGATATTAGCTTAAGTAGAGTAAGAAGGACAGCGCTTGTAACCCCAATAGGATGAAATGGCTATAACTATTTCTTTGTGTTCCTAGGTGTATCTGGAGAAATAATTCATAATATTAAATCTAGAATCATTTTTTCCCCTGAATCTCTGATTCTCTTCCTCTCATCCAACTCAGGGAAGGGGTGTCCAAAGCAGAAAGAATAAATGACTTGCCAATATTTCAGGCTTTTTATTAGTTAGTATATCTGTCCTTTAAAAGCCCCACAGAGGAGAAAGAATTGGCAGGCTGGACAAAGTATCTTGGCCAGAAGCAGTGGGGAGAGCTGGACTAAAGCCCTTAAGACTAGAGAGATGTGTCTCCACTTGCAAGGAGAAAGCAAGATAGTTTGCGTAAGTCTCCGTGTGGTAGAGACCAAGGCCTCAGTCAACAGAAGTAAGGTTGAGTGGTGGAAACCCCCTGAGAGGAAATGATTGTGGAGGGTATTAGAGAAGGCAGTTTCCATGGACAAACTCAGAGAAAGGTTTTATGCCCCAAGTGTGCCTGTCAGGAGCAAGCCAGCATGCCAGAGGGGCCATGTGAAGAAGGACAGAGGGTGTCTCAGTGGCTATCTGTGTGTGGACAGATGCTTAAGGATCAGAAAGATCCACTTCTTAATCCCAAGGCACTCTCTAAGAACCCACAAAGGGACAGAAAATCATGAATGGGACTGAGTTTAAGTTTCTCACTATGCATGCAGAAAAGGTGGATCTTACAACAAAAATAAAGTTTTATAATGTAAAGATTGTAGATTTCTTGCTCACTCAAATCTATGGACTGAGATGTGTACCCGTAAATGGGGTTAAAAAGAACAACCAGTCTGATATTGGCATGATGGTTCAGGAGATGAGGATAAGAAGCAAAAGAAGGGAAGTGACAGGTGCTTGAAACATCCTGTCCTGCCGTACTGGGACTGAGAACACCCTGAGTTGACTATGTAGGAGACTGAAAGGATTAAGCTCTTACTGCTTCACTGTGCTTCCTTAAAGAGCAGCTGGAAAGCATCTAGAACAGTAAGATGATCTAAGCAGGACATCAATATTGACTAATAGAATGTGGGGCCACATTCCGTTGTCCACCATGTTGCAACAAGACACAATGCAACTGCTTACTTGAAATACTGGGTATTTGCAGGCTTGAGTGTGGAATTTTGTAAGATTCTTGTTGTGGTTTGTGAAACTGTCATGATTATGAACAGCATGAGTGAAGAGCATGAAGAAGGAGAAACTGGACTTCTTGCTTATAAGGCAGGTAGATCTGTTCCACATTGTAGTACTGATTCTCTGAATAGCAAGGGATTTATTTAGGCCAGTTGGTCTTTAATCGTTTAATACAGCAGATACATAGTCAGTTCAGGTTGAGGCTATCTGATTTACTGGGCAAAGTAGAAGACTTCAAGAGGGCTAGGTGGGCATTCCACACTCCAGCTTTTAGCAATCACATAATCTCTGGCATGATCTGTCGACTGTTTCCTGATTTGTTAAATGAAGATGACTGCATTGCATAGTGATACAGAGGGGGAACCATGAGTACAGGTTGAAATCTTAATTTCTAAGGAAGTATTATGAAAGTACAGGGGAGAAATCACTCATTCTTCCTCAGGAATCGAATCAGAGTGACATCTGACATTGGGATTAAAGATTGAGTAGTAGAATTTCACCGGAACAACAACAATGAGAGTCCCTACTCAAGTAACAGTTTATTCACAACCATAGTGGTATATATGAGGCTGTGCACTATGTGCATAAAATCAGTTCTGCAACAATGCCTACCCATATAATTTTGGCATTCTGCTAGAATCTGTAACTCTCTGCCTGAGACTTTCTATTGGTCAGGCTGGAAATGGTAAGTTTTGAATGTATGCAGTAGCAGTTCTTGGCCAGTGAAAAATGAACTGGAGAATACAGACTCTACCTTCCTTGCCTTTGCAGCCAGGAGGGGCTGGGGGCTGGATAATAAGGAAGAGTGTTCCTCATTGTCTCTCAGGACTCCCCAGTGAGATTGAACTCAGTTGCCCTACTTCTATAACCTGCTTGATAAGGCAAACATTATTGGTTCTCTTCTTCTCTTTATCTCTCTCCAGACATTTACTGTTGGTTCTTGGGATCATTTCCCAAATAATATACCACCAGTAGTCAAATCCTTGTCTCAGGATCTGCTTCTGGGGAAACCAACTCAAGACAGAGCCATTTGTTGGTCATATAAGGCATAAGGAGAGTTTAGGCAAAAGCTGGTGGGGGAGCTGTTATTTAAAGGTAGTAGTGAAGCCCAGTAGGACATGCTGAGCATTTAGATAACATAGAAAATAGGGAGCCATTAAAAATCTAAACAGAGGGGAAACCTGGAGGAAAGCAAAATCAATATTTCATGTCTACTTTTTAGAGAGCAAACACAACTAGCTTTATAATGAAATAGGTTGGAGAAGGTAGAGAAGGCATTCTATTGGGGACAATGAAAGAGACAAAAGTAATATTTTGATGAGTAATGAAAGATAAATGTGTGTACTAATAGAGAATTTGTAGCATTAGGCAAATGATTGGATAAGAATTTTAAAGAGGGGAGAGTGTGCAGCCATTGATGAAGCCAACATTTTTGCCCTTAACAAATGGGTAGGGGGTGAAGCACTCAATAGAGATAAGTAGGAATGGAAGAATAAAATGCTGAATTTGCAGTCCTTGTGGAGGATTCATATGACACCATCTAAACTTACCATTTAACAATTGTATACTACAAGGCAACAGTAATCAAAACAGCATGGTACTGGTATCAAAACAGAGACATAGACCAATGGAACAGAGCAGAGGCCTTGGGAGCAACACACATCTACAATCATCTAATCATTGACAAACCTGACAAAAACAAGCAATGGGGAAAGGATCCCCTGTTTAAGAAATGGTGTTGGGAAAATTGGCTAGCAATGTGCAGAAAGCAGAAACTGGACCCCTTCCTGACACCTTATACTAAAATTAACTCCAGATGGATTAAGGACTTAAACATAAGACCTAACACCATAAAAACCCTAGAAGAAAACCTAGGCAAAACCATCCAGGACATAGGTATAGGCAAGGTCTTCATGACTAAGACACCAAAAGCAATGGTAACAAAAGCCAAAATAGACAAATGGGACCTAATTAAACTCCAGAGCTTCTGGACAGCAAAAGAAACAATCATTAGAGTGAACTGGCAACCAACAGAATGGGAAAAAATTTTTGCAATCTACCCATCTGACTAAGGGCTAATATCCAGAGTCTAGAATAAATTAAAACAGATTCATAAGAAACAAACCCATGCAAAAGTGTGCAAAGGATATGAACAGACATGTTTCAAAAGAAGACATATGTGAAGCCAACAAACATATGAAGAAATGCTCATCATCACTGGTCATTAGAGAAATGCAAATCAAAACCACATTGAGATACTATCTCATGCCAGTTAGAATGGCAATCATTAAAAAAATCTGGAGACAACAGATGCTGGAGAGGATGTGGAGAAATAGGAACACTTTTACACTGTTGGTGGGAGTGTAAATTAGTTCAACCATTGTGGAAGACAATGTTGTGATTCCTCAAAGATCTAGAAATAGAAATTCCGTTTGATCCAGCAATCCCATTACTGGATATATACCCAAAGGACTATAAATTGTTGTATCATAAGACACATGCACATGTATGTTCATTGCAGCACTGTTTACAATAGCAAAACCTGGAACCAACCCAATTGCCCATCAGTGATAGACTGGACAGGGAACATGTGGCACATATACACCATGGAATACTATGCAGCCATAAAAAACAATGAGTTTGTGTCCCTTGTAGGGACATGGATGAACCTGGAAACCATCATTCTCAGCAAACTGATGCAAGAACAGAAAATGAAACACTGCATGTTCTCACTCATAGGCAGGTGTTGAACAATGAGAACACATGGACACAGAGAGAGGAACATCACACACCATGGTCCGTTGCAGTGGGGGACTAGGGGAAGGATAGTGGGAGGGAGGGTGGGGAGGGAAAACATGGGGACAAATGTCAGGTATAGGTGATGGGGGGATGGAGCAGCAAACCACCTTGCCATGAATGTACCTATGTAACAATCTTGCATGATCTGCACATCTACCCCAGAATCTAAAGTACAATAAAAATAAAAGTTAAGAAAAAAAAATTGTTGAACTTACTTTGAACCAGGCAATGACTAGGTGGCTAGGTCTTAGTGCTGAGAAGTCACAGTCTCTGCTCTTATGCACCTTAACTGAGTAGTGGAAAGGTTATAAATGTGATATAGATGAGAACACTACACATAGGTGTTGATTAAAATTGCAGGAGTTGATTTTTTTATTAGTAGAAAAGTATTCTACTATTTTGCTAAGATAATGTCTGAACTTGGCGGAATTTCTTTTCATAGGTAAATAATGCTTTGAAAGAATAGATTGCAATATTATAGCCCTGAAAATTTTAACATTTTTTTAAAAGAAAAGGGAAAAAGAGAAAGTGCATAGTCAAAAGAATTATAATTCCCCTGCTTAAGTTGATGTAGAATAATAAAACTCATGGGGCATTGATTGTGGCTTTATTATATATTAATGGTCTTCTCTGCTAGTGTTAGTAGATCTTCAGTGGCAGAAAACGTAAAAAGAAATATATTTTCTTCTCTTGATGCTATTTGCCTAGTTTGTAAATAGTAATATTTGTTTGACTTCTTGGAAAGGAAACAATAACTAAATTGTTTTGAAACACAGGGTAAAAGACTCAAAAGTATGTTCCATGCATTGCCTAATTCTTTTAAAAACAGTGTTTCAATACAATTTAGTATTTCAATAACACTTTTTTTTCTTAAAGGAAGGCAGTATAGAATCCTGACATGATAAGCATCTAACTTTTTCATCTTGTTGTATAGGTCTTGTGGTCCTTTATCTGTTTAATTGAAATAATGCTATTTTTGAATCATTTAATGTCATCTTGAAAAAGCCTGGGCTTTTTGTGTCCCAGTTTAAAATAATCCAAGAGATATAGGAGATCTGCCTTGTAAATTACATAATCTTTTACATGTTTTGCCATTGGGGTAGTAGTTTTTAAAATTATTGTGGCTTGAATCTATCTTAAATTATTCATTTCTAATATTGCATATATTTTGAAACCTAACTCACAGCCCAATGATCTCTTTTGGGATATTTTCATCCATTGTGACAATTTAATATATATCTTACATTTCCTTGATTTATAATTTTTATTAATTTTTCTCCTTTATTTCTTTAGTCAATCAATTAATTACTTAGTAAGTATTTATAGAGTTTCTAAAGCTCAGGCCTGGCAGGGGAATCATTCACATGGGAGCAGAAACTCTGATTTACCCACATTTTCAATAAATCCTTCATCAGGTTGCTGGTTCCTTGCCTGTGGTGAGCAGGCATTGCTATAACGAAGTCCCAGAAGAGTTCAGACTGGCAAAGGAACACTTTTCAAAGAACCTCGTGGGGCTTGACACTCAGCAGCTGGGGGAACTTGTAGGAATTGAGACCTTGGAAGATTGGTGTCTTCTCTGCATTGCTGTTTCTTCTGCGAGGATAAAAATCTAAACCTTACACACGTAAAAGGAATTCATATCTTTTATTTGGTGGTGCCTTTCTCAGAATCACATCCTCATCAGCCACTTGACAATGTCACGTGCCCAGGTTTTCCAAAACACCATGTAATCAATGGAAATACAACAGTACGGCTGGCTGCAATATGGACCTCTCAGAAACCAGGAGCATGCAGGATTGCGGTGCTTCTCCCACTTTTGGTGTCAGGAACTCTTTATAGTCTTAAGAAATCATTGAAGACCTCAAACAGCTTTTATATGGGTTATATTCATATTTAGTGTGTTGAAAATAAAACCAAGAACTTTGTGAAGTTTTATTCATTAATTAGTTTATTAAAACAACAATAGTAATCCCATTACAAGTTAGGCCTTTGTAGGTGAGGCATGTAGGTGATGCTGTGTCCATTTAATTCATTTATGTCATTCAACAAAAATTAATCATTCTACTCTGTGCTTTGAATTGAATATAACAACAATTTTATGTTGTTGTATGCACTGAGTATACAACAACATTCAACGTATGTTTTGGTTATATTGCAATGAAACTGTCCTGTCCTATGTACTGGTACAATAATAATGCTACTCTCTGCAAAGTGTGTACAACACTACTATATTATTGTATGCACTGAGAACACATCAACAATACCACCCTGTTTGCTATACTGAATATACAGAAATTATTGGGATGCCTCTTGAAGTATTTACATTTGATCCTTATAGATGGATCATAGGTGAAATTTCAAGATGTTATTTTAAGAGTGAAAATAAACAAGAATCAAATTTGACCCACCTAGACTTGAAATAAAGATACTGATTTCCACAATGTCTATGTAGTTTGAGATGAGGAAACATCCAGAAGAAATTAAGAGGGAGAATTGTAGCAGAAGTCCTTCTGACCTATGAATTAGGGAAGGTAGGTAGTTGGTGAATAAAAATAATAAAAAGAAAGGAAAAAGAAAGAAAAGAAAAAATCACAAAACCATGAGTGAAAAATGATAGAAAACTATAAATATACATCATAAAATTTTAATTTATCTTAAATGCATAAATGCATATTGAAGCACATGGAGGCATTGCTTTCTATTTTTTTAAGATAGGGTCTTGCTTTGTTACCTGCACTAGAGTGTAGTGGAACAATCATAGCTCACTATAACCTCAAACTCCTGGACTCAAGGGATCCTCTTGCCTCAAGCTGGGACTACAGGAAAGTGACACCATGCCCAGCTCATTTTTTTTTTTTTTTTTTGTTTTTTTTTTTTTTTTTTTTTTGGTAGAGACAGGTCTTGCTATGTTGCCTGGGCTGGTCTTGAGCTCCTAAGCAATCCTCCTGCTCAGCCTCCCAAAGTGCTGGGATAACAGGCATGGACCATCACACTCTGCCTGCTTTCCTGATATATTGTCTGGGTATTTTGATCTGATTGGTCAGATACTTGGAGTTCCACATTGTCTTTTTTATATGAACCACATACATCATCACTCTTTGATAATTTGCAGAATTGATTCTTTAAAGTAGAACAAGAATTTAGACACTTGCAAAAGCAAAAACAGTCATTGTACAGAATTCTTCTAGATTTTTATTATTTTTTAAATTCTCTTGTGATTTCCTTATCCACAACAATTCAGTAGCACTTTTTTGGGGGAGTAAGGGGGAATTCTTCCTGCTTTTATTTTTACTCTTTACAATTCTTTCCAAAGCATTCATCTAAGATATAAATTCATTGTAGAAAATACAACTTCATTTTCAGTTTGATTTTTGTTTTACCTACTAAAATTTAACATTTCGTTCATTTATGAATATAGGCAAGAAACCATGGTGCTACCAGCAGTACCTGTGACTTTGTTCATGATGGAAATTACAGATACATTTGTATCAGATTAGAGTTATTATAGACACCTTGAAATATCAGTCATACACATCAGTACTTCAAAATTATCATTATTATAAGAACCACTACCAGATGTTGTCAATTAATGGATAATAAAGTACATGTATTAGTATTAGCTACAAATTTGTTTTATAATTTTAAAAATGTTCTGATAATATAATTTACTCCATTTGTAGTTCATTGATTTTATTTTGTACATTTAAAAATACTAATCTGTGAAGGGGTTCGTAGGTTTCAAAAGACTGCCAAAGAAAGTCCATGGCACAAAAAGTTATGAACCCTTCATCAGTGACTATTCCAAAGAACATGGATTTTGTTCCTGGGGATGTCAGAGACTGATTTCTCTAGAGACTATCAAGTACCATTTTAATCTGATCATCACATTCATTTGTCAAATAATTTGATAAATATTTGATGAGTTTCTACTGCAAGTTAGATACTGACCTATGTCTTTGAGATATATCAGTGAACCAAACAAAAATCTCAACCTTTGTGGAGTTTACATAATAGCAGAGAAGGCAGATGGTGATCAACACAAAAAATACATAGATTACATAACAGGTCCAAAGCTAGAAAGGAAAGGTGCCAGGAAGGGTTTTGTTGCCTTTTTAAAGATGGGGTTCCAGGAAGGAGTTTGTTGCCATTTTAAAAGTTGGGTTCTAGGAAAGATTTGTAGCCATTTTAAATTGGGTGGTCAGAGCAGGTCTCATGCACAGACTTGCCATATAAGAACTTGGACTTTTACCCCGAGGTAGGCGAGGAGCCTTTACAGGGTTTTTTTTGGGAAAGAAATGCCATGATCAGACTTATGTTTCAAAAAGATCACTTAAACTTCTTTGTGGGCAAAAGAATAGGAGGAGGCAAGGGTGGGAATAGAAAAACAGTTATGAGATGATTGCTAAAATCTAGCCAGTCTGACCCACAGTGATAGTGATGAAAGTGCTGAGGGGTAATTGGTCTCTGAATACATGTTTAGGGTAAACACAGGAGGACTTCCTGGTGAATCCAATGGGCAATGGTAGTAATAAAGGAAGGAATCAAGGGTGACTCAAAGATTTTTGACCTAAGCACTAGAGGGGTGAAATTTTCATCTGCTAAGATGGAAAGTTTTGAGCAGCTCAGATATTTGGGAGAAGATCAGGAGTCACTCTTGAAAAGTTTGAACGATCTAAATGGGAGACATTGAATATAGATTTGGAGTCTGAGGTAAAGGAGCATCCAGCCCTGGAGACGTCAATTTGGCAACAAAGGGCATACAGCGGGAGACTGGATGAGATCCCCCAAGGAAGGAGAGTGGATAAAAAAAGAAAATACAATCTGGGGCAAGTCAGTCCAGGACTCAGAGGCATAAGCAAAGATAAGTCATTCACAAAGTTCCGAGACTAGCAACCAGTGAATTAGGAGAAACATCAAACGTGGTACCTTAGAAGCCAAAAACAACAACAAAAAAGTATCAAGGAGTGGTGTCATCTCTGTCAAGTGGGATAAAATGTGAGAGGACCAAGTGTGGGCTGTCAGATTAGTAACCTGAAGATTATCTGAGACCTCAGTAAGAGCAGTTTTGGTGGGAGTTAAGGCCTGATTTCAGGTCTATGAAAGAATGGGAGGCAAGGAATTAGAATTACTACAGACCCCTTTTCAGGTGTTTTCCTGCAAAGGCAAGGAGAAGTGGAGTCATAGCTGCTGGGGAGAGAGGGTCTGGTAAAAGATTTTATTTCTTGTTTTTGTTGGTTTAGTTTTTGCTTTTTAAGACCAATTAATAACAATCTTTTGTGCTTAGGAGGATGATTCAAAAGACAGAAAGAGTTGGCAAGGTGAGAGAGATGGGAGAATCCATGAATTGGGGAGCAGGTTTTGGAATCTGGTGCACATGTGAAGAGATTGGCTCTAGAAAGACCACAGACAATTCACCTTGCAAAACAGCAAGAAAAGCACAGTGAGTACAGATGCTTATGGGAGGGTGAGCAGGTGCAGTAGTGAGAGACTGAGGAAGTTCTCTTTTAATGGTTTCACCTTTGTCAATGCGGAAGAAAAAAAGATCATTCATTGAGAATGAATTTGAGGGAGCAGGTGCTGGAGATTTCAAAGGGAGGTGAGAAAGAATCACCTAGGAGAGTAGATTGGGACAGAGAATAGTGGCTCTCAAAGGGCAGTCTCCAGATCAGCAGCATTGGTATCACCTGAAGACTTGTTAGTAATGCAAAATCTCAGGCCTTACTTCCAGCTTCTTGAATCAGGAACTCTGAGGTGGGCCCAGCGGTCTGTGTCTTAGCAAGGCTTGCAGGGATCCTGATGCACACTGAAGTTTGAGCGTCACTGGAATGGATAGTGTCCATATGATGGATCACCCCAACTATCCTGAATGTCAAGGACATACCGAGCGAGACCAGTCTACTGTAGCTCTTTCTCTAGCCACAACCAGGTATTTCTTATGGGATGTGCAGAGAGTTGGATGTATAGGTTATGATCATTGTTTTATAAGAGATAACTTGGATCTGAACAATTACAATAACAGAGATTGCTAGGGGTTGAGTTGTGCTCCCCCCAAATCATATGCTAAAGTGAAAACACTCAATACTATAGAATGTGACTGCATTTGGAGGTAGGGCCTTTATGGAAGCAATTAAGGTTAAATGAGGTCATTAAGGTGGGCCCTAATCTAATATGACTGGTTTCCTTATAAGAAGAGATTAGAAAGCAGACATGTACAGAGGAAACATCACATGAAGACAAAAGCAAAAACAAGGTAGAGAAGTCTCAGAAGATGCCACCTTGATCTTGGACTTCTCGCCTCTAGAAGTGTGAGAAAATAAGTTTCTGTTGATTAAGCCACCCAATCTGTGGTACTTTGTTAAGGCAGCCCCCTTGAATGAATACAAACATACCAGAGAAAGCGCAAAAGGTCTGACTTCTCTGGGTAGATCCGTACCTTGGCCAGCCACACGCTCGCTCTAAGTCCCTCTGTGCCCTTCTGTGAAGGGGAATCATGGTTAGGCTTTGTGTCCACACCCAAATCTCCTCTTGAATTGTAATCCCCATGTGTTTAGAGAGATACCTGCTGGGAAGGATTATAGAGACAGTTTCCCCATGCTGTTCTTCTGGTGGCGAGTGAATTCTCATGAGATTTTAATAGTTTTATAAATGGTAGTTTTTCCTGCGCTGACATACACTTTCTCTTTTCTTCCACCATGTGAAGAAAGTCTTTGCTTCCCCTTCGCCTTTGTAAGTTTCCTGAAGCCTCTCCAGCTGGGCAAAATTGTGAGTCAATTAAACTTCTTTCCTTTATAAATTACCCGGCCTTGGGCAGTTCTTTACAGCAGTGGGAAAAAGGGACTCATACAGGAGCTATTGTGGAGATTCAGTGAAGTAATTCAGCTCAGTCCTGACCCATGATAGGTCCTCAAAAATGTCAGCATGAAAATGGCCACTACCTCAAAAGAGCATATGTACTTGGTCAGGATGACTCGCCCTTCTGAATCCATATTTAGAGTCAAAATTGCCAAGTCCCTGGGGCAATTGGGCTCTGCATCAGGCAATTTGAGGCATGTGTTCCTGAGCCCCATGGCAGTGACCTTTTATCCTTCTCGGGAATTGATTTCTGAAGCAGCCCTAAAGGCCACAGAGCAGAGTTGGGACTCCTGGATTGATTTTCTATGTTGACATAGCAGGCCAAGCCCTGTCTGGTTTATAAACTGATGTTATATTATTTCCAAGTCTCTTATAAAACTGAGCCAGGAAAATCATTCTTACAGAATTTTTGAGTTTTCTCTTGTGTAGTCTGGGGGGCTGTGGAGGCGGGGGACGAGAGACAGGGAGGAGACTAAGCAATTTCTTTTCTCCTCCCAATTTTGTATTTAGCCATTTCAAAGTGTCGTCACACTGAGAAAATACTTGTTAATTGGCAATATGATAGTTTCTTATATAAGACCCATCTAGGCTAGGGATGCTATTTACTGTGATTATCACTTCCAAGTGTGGTGCTTTGTTGTATTTTTCCTCCACAAGCAGTTATTTGTTGGTAATGGATTTCTGTAAGCCAAATTATATCCTCCCTTTAAGGATCATTTTGACTGTGTATCTACAACACCCTTTCAGAAAGGGCTAATTATTATTGACAGGGATCATAGAGAGACAGATTTGCTTTGGTCTGGGCAATTGAATAACCTCTTATCCCAGTTTACTTCGTGTAGATATGTCATTGAACTAGCATCCTTGATTTGTGTTTAAACTACAATAAAAATAAATGTGGGAAGTCTCAGTTTATGTAAAGGCCAGTACTCCCACAATCGCAAAGCCTTTTCAAAATTCTGCAGGTGTGCTGTTTGTGGGTTCCACAGACTTTATTCATCGGGTCACTCTGTATAAAATAACAATCTGCAAGTGCCTTTTGTCCCATTAAATCAGAGAAACAAACTGGTGGTTTATTGTTGAATTGGTTCTACATACTTAAGAGCTTGGCCTATTTACTAGAGTTTTAATGTTTTTCATTTGGTTGCATGTGACCTTGATTTAATAAGGATCTCAACCTAATGTCTTTACATCTGTTCAAAAAAATTTTTAAGAGAGTATTGGACTTTACATTTTATTTATGCTGTTTTCTGTGCTGAGTGGTACATTTCATGTCTGCAAATCTAATATTTTTGTATATAAAGTGAAAATGTACCTTGTTTTACTCTGTCTTTCTAAAAACTAATTATTCCTATATCCTTCTATTTGTCACTGATTTGAAACGTCTCTTTAGTTTTGTAGTACGTTCCTACATATGCTAAGGAATCTATATCAGATATCTCTCTAGTTCCATGATTTGTAGGACTATTCTCTTATCAATATCATTGTAATTGAATGATTGGAATCTTATATCATATTTTCACGTATGGCAAGGATAGTCCTCACCTATTACTCTTCTTTATCAAAATGTTTAATTGTTTTCTGAATGGTTTATTATTCCAAATAAAAATTTTAACATCACAATGACACAGATAATACTCTTTAAGTAGTAAATTGTAAGCATTAAATTTAGCACATAATGGAAATACAGCTGATAAAAGGTAAAAAGCTGCCATGAGTCTTCAATCATACCCTAAATCAAACACTGTGAACAATTTAGTGAGCATTCTGCCAGATCTTTTCCTACACATTTGCATATACTTGTTTTCAAAATAGCTTGGGGTTTTGTTTTTACATGAATTACCATAATACACATACTAATATTTTCAACCTATAACTACCAAACACCCGCATGTACAGGTATCAAGATATATCGATCACCAAAGCAAGCAAAAACTACTGGGCTTGTGAAGTTTCCATTCTAGTGGAGAAAAGCAGATGGCGAGCAATAAACATCACATGTCATCAAATCACGTAACATCTCAGAAGATGGCAATGTGGTGAAATAGCAGAGCAAAGTAAGAGGGGTGAGAAGTTTGTGTGTATAGCGAGGAGTGCTGCAGTTTTAAATAGGATGGCCAAGCAAGCTCCACTAAGAGAGTATTTTGGCAAAAACTAGTAGGAGGTGTTCCAAACTTAGTTTAACACTAAACATATGGAAGACTTTTCTTATCAGCATATAAAGAGGTCTTTATTCTTTTAATTGCTCTTTAATATTCTATGGCACTTTTGTTTTTTTCTTGGAAACTAAGAATATAGAATATTTTTAAAACATGATGAACAACGCTTATTTACTAAACATAGATATATGTTACTTAAGCTAAAAATATACATTATTTTTTAACACTAATGAAATATCTAAAATAATTTGCTGCACAGTATTCATTAATCATCATCCCAAGAAATTAAAACGAAAATACTATGTGGATATAATTTGGACTGTATCATTAAACAACATGCATACATTAAGAAAAGAACAATGAAATAATAGCCAATTAAATCCATTTACCATAGATTTTAAAAAATACATAACAATGACAATAGAGAATCAAAATTTATGTTAAAACTTTTTTAAAACAGTGAGACTATTAACCATCAATTCCTCTGAGATGCAATAAAAGCAATATTCACGGTTAATTTCAAAATCCCCAAAACACTTAATAGTTTAAAATAAAGTATTGTAGTCAAAATCAAGGAAAAGAATACACAAAATGCAAGGAAAACAATTTGCAAAGAAAAACCTATGAATTAAACAACATTGAAAAACATCTTGTAATCTATACCTACTTTGTAAGTTAGTTGAAGAAAAGAAGATAGGGGATGTGGTTACAAATAAAACTTTTTCAAAATAAAAAGAATAACATATATATCATTTTTATAATATATGTAATCATGTATATGTAAACTAGCATGTACATTTTAAAAAAAAACTAGAATCAAGATGAAATGCAGAGTTTCTAGAAAAATGTAAATTACTAACATTGACTCAAGAAAAGTATATAACCTAAATAGACCAATTACAATACAAGAAAAGAAATATAGTCAAAGATATTCCCTTAAAGAAACATTAAAAAATTTAGTTTTATTGTGGTTGATTAAAATAACCATTTCTTTTTCATCTCAATTATTATGGAAAACTAACCAGAAAAATAAGAAACAAAAAAGTTAAATTTTTGGTTGAAACAAGCAGACTACTTAAATCTCTGAACTGCAAAATAAGAAGAGAGCAGCCCAAATTAGTCAAGGTGAAATAGGAGTGATAGATAAAGACACCGGAAAAAAATGGTCATGACTTCAGAGCTCAGAAAATGTTGGCAAAGCATTCCTTTCTCACTTAAGTGGCACAACCTATTGCAAAAACAGCACATTTTTCTTACAACAGGACCAGGGTCTAGGGACTGCTAGTGGGAAATTCCCTGGGTCTGGTTCTGAGGAGAAGTAGAGAAGGAAATCTGCGTGGGCCATGTTCATGGATGAGCTGCGTTTGCAGGTAGAGAGTATCAGTGAGGTAGAGGACATAAGGAAGCTTCATGTTGTAAGCAGCTCTGCAGAATTGATTTTGGTAGACTGGGGCGACGTAAAATTGAAATAACGTATATAATTCTGTCTTTTTAAACTTGAACATGACTCTGTTCCCACACCATATTTTCTGAAAAGAGCTGGTCAGTGATTTCTAGTCAAATGAAAAAGGTAGATTCTTAACAACAACAATAACAACTAGCATAGTATTTATCATTATTTTTAAAGACAATGTAAAAACCAAATGGCAGTTACAGAATAATCTCTGGAAAACAAACCTCTGTTTCACAGAACAGTGAAAGTTGTTCCTAAATATATCAATGAAATTAAAACAAGACTTAAAGCAACTGCTTTCATAAAACAAAAACACAAAAAATTCATGTAGGAGTTCAGAAAATATATGAGAAGACTACAGAAAGAAATATGAGCCAGCAGAATTTAGAAAAGAGGTTGATGATTCAAATGTATTTGAAAATATAATTCAAGAGGACCTATTTAAATAAAAGGAGATCTAAGTCTATATATTTAAAGACCATATTCTGTTAACACTACTGGACTTGAAAGATAATAAAGGACTCATCAAGCAGGCAAAACGTAGAAGACCCTTCTGGGGAAAAAAAATCAGGTCATCCTTATTACCTATACACTAACATAAAATGATAGAGTCTTCTGAAGCAATGACCATAAACTGTAAAGAATGTGATCCCTAAATTTTCCACCCCTATAAACTGCCATTCAAGTAAAAGGCAGTTAAAACTGTAAGGGAATACCACTTTTGCTTCTCAGCTTGGCAAAGATCAAGAAGTTTGATAACACACTGTGTTGGCAAGAATATGGAGACACTGGTGTTCTATACATTGCAGTGGGAAGATGCACTGGTATTTCTTCTAAGGAGAGCAATGTGACAAGATTTTTCAAAATTATATATAGAAGTACCTTTTGACTCAGGATTTTTCTAGGATTTCTAAGATTTTTTTTCTTTCAGATATTCTTGCACAAAATTACAAAGATATAAATACAAGTATTTTCATGTAACATTTTGCTTATAGAAAATGATTGGAAGCAAATCCAGGTGAGGTGGCTTCTGCCTGTAATCCAAGTTACTCAGGGTACTGAAGTGGGGTGGGAGGATAGCTTGAGCCCAAAAGTTTGAGACTAGCTTGGGCAACATAGTGAGATCCTGTTTCAAATAAATAAATAAAGACTAGAAGGAAAGAAAACTAAACGCTTGTCAATATGGGAATATTTAAATACCTTATTGGTATTTACATGCATGACATAAAGAATATTTTAAAACAAGATAAATAACTTTCTATTGTAAAAGACTAGATGAAAATATTTTTGATCAGGAAGGGGCTGTTTGACTCCTAGCTATATAGTCAGATTCCTATAAAGGTCTTCTTTTTACTGTATAACTTAACCTATTGTAACACGTCTCTTTGATTCATCCTAAATGTCTCCCTAATCCATGCCACCTTCGCCTAAGTACTCTCATATTTTCTCTGTCTTCCAACCCCAAAAAACTCTATCTTAAGAAAGACTTAAAAATTCATTTCTTTAATGTATAAATGCCTCATGTGGCTTAATTTTTAAATCTTGAGATTATTTGCTCTTCAAGAGAAGGCAACATTTAGGCCAAAAGTATAAATATGTAGTTGCAGAGTCTCAGAATCAGCTTATCTGTAGATGAGCTGCTTTTGGGGTGGTAGGTGGTTGGGGGAACTTTCCTATTGCTTTTCCAATCTTATATTCTGCCTACTTGTAATCCTGTCTTTGTTCAGAAAATACATGTTCGCGTACATTGGAAAACAGAAAGTTTTTTTCTTTTTCTTTGTTTTCTCTTTTTGAAGTTCTGTGAGGTTGTTCTTCCTCTCCCATGGGTATTTGTGTAGGGAGTTTGTTTGTTTGTTTTATGTCCCTTCTACCACATTAGTGTGCAACACTGCATTCTACAAGTGGCTTGGGAATTCAGTATGAGATTTTTTTCAAATTCAATATTTTATGTGCAAATCACGTATAAGCATTCTCCTGAGCATTGGGAAGAACACTGGAGGTTTTGCCTGAGCTCTTCCCTCAGTTTAAGATTGGCTAGTACCCTTCCTACCACATTTCCTCTTTCACTGTCTACATATATACACTGTCTTTTAAAACACCAACTAATATGTTCCTTCTCCACAAAGCCTTTTTAAAAACAATCTTCCCAAACACAGAAATCTTTCTCTGGAAATCAATGAACTCATACAGCCCTTATTGAATGGGTCTATAATATAATACTGCATCAAAAAAGAGCATACATGTTCTCTCTGTCTGGACTTGCTGGCATGAAATTGGTAAAAGGTTTTAAAATTTTGTGAATATGCTTCTTTGATTCCAATGTGTTGTTTTCAGGGATATTTGTTTCATTAAATTAAGCGGTATGTCTCTCACACACGTTTTGTAAGCACTACTGGCATAATATAGTAACATGTTTAATTCTTTGAAAACATAGATACTTAACCCAAGGCCTGCAAGTAGGAAACTACCTGCTCCATCATGATCACATTGGGAAAATACTGATTTTGTAAAAATTTATCAAGTTGTTGAAGATGGATCAAAAGGGGAAAATCTCACTTATGCTTCCTTCCTTGGAGGCAGGCATTCCCAAGTCCCAAGATGGAGTCTGCTCCACTCCCGGTCCTGGGTCAGGTGGTCTCTTCCCTCCTTTCTGACTGTGGCCATCAGCAGCATGTTGGCCAGATTCATTTCATCTCAAAATTTGGAATTCACACTCAGAAGCCTTCTAATTATTTGGAGTGGAATAGACTATATGTTTTGCTCTTAAGATACCATTTCCCTACTTTTTTTCTTGTACAGTAAATGCCTTTCCTCTGTCATTTCACTGCCAGGCACAATGCCTCTTCTAGTCATGTGTGTGTATGTGTGTGTGTGAGTACACACACACACACTGTTAGCTGGCTGTATATGCGGAAGACCAGTAGCTGGCTCTGCATTCAGATTTTACTGTTTTGTGTGTTGGCTCCTCAACTGGATTCTAAGCATTTCCAAGTGTCCAACATAGCTTTATATCCCTTCCCCTAGAACCTACAGAACCTACCACAGAGTTGCTTAGTGGGTAGTATTTGTTATCAAGGAGGATGTTGCATAGTCCTGCTTTCAGAGAGGGGTGGGCCGGATGGCACATGCATTTGCTGCAAGTGGCATGTGAGTTTCTGTTCCCTTCTGCTTTTCTACCTTACCACATGGGTTTTTTAAGTGACGCCGATGAATGTTAGAATGGATAGCTGGTCAGCTCATGGTGAATGTTAGATTTTCCACTATAAACACAAGCATTCATAAATAGAAAATGTGTCCACGGCTCAGGATCTTCTTTCTGTGCCTGAATCTCTTACAGGATGGAGTAAAGTTGTTTTATATGACCCATCCTAGAAACGAAGGTGACACTTTTAAGCTGCTTTTGCAATGTGAGAAAATACTCACTAGTCCACCTTGGGTGATGAAACCTGATAGTAAATCATTCTCTCCTGGCATATCAAAATAGGACAATTTCCAAAATTCATGTTAGTCATAATTCAGTGGGTGAGACATATACTTTAAGAGTCAGGTAGTTTATATTTGATAAAAACAAATATACAGAAATAGCATTTTGGGAGGAAATACATTTTAAAATAATGGTTTCAACAGCTAGATCAACAGGTCATGTACAGTAAACCAATAACTATTTTAAAATACCACCTACCCACTTTATAAATAAATGTTTTTGGCTATCAGCTGGCTTGCAGAAGACATAATGCTTTCAATGTGATTCTGAGGTAAGACTTTTTTTTTTTTAACTGTTGGAGGATCTCATACAAAACACAGTACAGCTCTCTAATTTCCAGAGAAAGTAGAAATCTCATTGGACTTAAAATTTATGGATATTTCTTTTTTAGTTCATGAGAAGTTTGGTAATATCAGATTTTAAAAGATATAATAGGAATGAATTCTGTGCACAGTCCTGAAGCTTGTTTAGTACTCCACATAAACAGCCCTTGTTACCAGGGGATACCTTGGAAATAAAAGAGAGACCTACAAACTTGTCTTTAAAAGACTGAACACACCTTAAAATTATATCCTCCTGGAGGAAGATTATTTATTGAAATAATTATAGAAGTTGACATTTTTCTGAGAAAGAAAAGTTCCCTTTGTGTTTTATTCATAGTAAAGGCAGCCTGAGAAAAAGGTCTCTGTTGACAGATTTGCTGTTTTCCTGTATGGCAATAATTCAAAGAACACAAATTTATGCATCTGACATGACCTCATCACAAATAGCAGTATTCCTGAGTATGTGCTCTTCAAGAAGTACAGATCATTCCCCACACATATTCTCATGAATCCTCCCATACTATTATGTCCAAATTTCAGGGCTGTGAAAATTAAGATTGAGAGAGATGGAGTTATTTACCCCCAAACATGTACTATGTTAAGTAAGGAGCTTAGGCATGGAGTCCCAGAGTGCTCTTTGTATTAGGTGGAAGCTCCATTCTTCCACATAGGACCCCTGGAAGGTGATCTGCATCAAGTGCCACATGCTTTAAATAACTGAGGTTATGTTCTTAGGCCAACTACACATCTATTGAATTTATTTACAGTGGCCACCGTGTCTCATTTGGAAGATCAATATCTCACCAACACTGAGCCATCAAACATAAATTCTTTTCAATAAAGGAAAGCTGCTTCACTATCACTTTATGGAACTTGGCTCTTAGCATCATGGACCTGCCATCTTTCCCATTGGCATGAGCTTTGATAATTTATTTTGCCAAGGGCAAGATTTATAGGCATGAACCACTTTTATTCCAATAATAAATGCATTACTTTCCCTCAAATGTGCAGTGAAAAATTACTAGGAAGTCATTATTCTGGCTAAGCTGATGGGGCTGAGGATGAGGAAATAGTCCTTTGAAGCTTTTCCAAAATTTTCTAGCTGTCTTAAAGCCCTCATTCTTCATCAGGTATGGGAGATACACATGCCAGCCATTCTAGGAAGAAGCCTGAGTCAGTCTTCTGAAGAGAAGCCTTAGCAATCTCTCCATTTGATCCTCCTATTTGGAGGGGTTAAAAAGTATACTTCCTAAACTCCTTTGCAGTTAGAGTCATTTACATGCACTTGTATGAGATTTAGGAATCAGAAGTGAGGCAGAGGCCATTTTCTTGCAGCTGTAGCTACAGGTAAGGTTTGATGGTTGTGAAGTTCATAGTGGTTTAACACGACATTCTGGGGTGCCATTGGTATGAGGTGGCTGTGCCACCTCAGTGGTGGGAATTGATAGCCATAGCCACTGTCTGACCTTTGCATTTCACGTATGAGCTAGAAACTAAAAACTCGAGGGCAGTCCACTGACATCCATTCCTCCAGCCCTTCAAAAGACTTTGTAAGTGCACACTTCCCTGCATGAAATCACTTTCTGTTTGATATGCTGGTGGTGCGTTTGGAACCTTACTGAAGCAACCACTGTTCTTCCACTTTTAAGTGCTGAGGAGTAGATAATTGTCAGCTGAGTCATTATAGAGTATAAGATTAGACATATTTAGATTCAAATACTGGTTTTTGAACCAGTATTTTCAAATACTCTGTGAAACTTTGGTTCTATTTTCTTAAGAATGAGTCTACTAATATCAGCTTCACAGGAGTTTTGTGAATATTATAAATAATAATATATATAAATGCTGAATTCATTATATTGATTTGGTTTTAGTAATAACATTTAAAAATCCTCTTACTAAAACCAGTTTAAATCACAAGGAAATTGATCATCTCAAATAATTGGGAGTTCATGTGCAGGATAAGCTCAAGGAATGATGAAATATGTGGCTCAATGATGTCAAAAGGGTTCAATGATTTAAACAGCCTTTTTTTTTCTTTTTTGAAAACAAAATGTTACTGAACCACAGCCATGACATTCTGGTTACTTTTGCACTATGATGTCTGAGTTGAATAGTTGCCGCAGGAACCAGGGGCCATCAGATTGGCAATGCTAAAGTATTTACTATATGATTCTTTGCAGAAAGAGTTTATTGACTCTTAATATAAATAGAGACATTCCTGTCTTCAGCAGTAATTTCATCCTAAAGATGAATCCCTTTATGACCACAAGAAGGCTACCAGTAGCCATTGGGCTGTAGATCTCCCTGTTTATAACTAGCAGAGGAAAGGGGAAGGGGGGAAGAGAATCATGTCCTCCAGGCATGGCTCATGTCTGTTCCTTCAATTCGATTGGACCAAATTATATTACATGGCCACCCTTGGACCAATGACTGTTGTTACGGGACCTGCTAAGCATGAACTGATTTAGACTAGACAGAATCTCACTCTGGAGCTAATGATGGGATACTAACTTTAAAAATTTGGGATTCTGTAAGGAAGAAAGGAAGAAGAAATGGTGCGTGGGTCAGCAACACACATTGTCTACCACAGCAGGTAACAAAGTGCCTAGAAACATGTTAGGTACTCAATAATTGCTCATTTCTTTGCCCAGCAATGAAGGTGTCTGTTGGCTCCAGTAAAATGAGCACCAGGCTAGGAGTTGAGAGACATGGCATTTCATACTGGCTCAGGCTAAGACTAGCTTGTGATTTTGGAAAAAGTCATTTAACTTTAATTTCTCAATTGCTATATAAAGGGCTGTGGATTAGACAACACCTAAGGGCTATTCTGGTTATTAAATAAAACTATTCATTAAAAGATCTATATTTGTCTAATGGATTAGAGTTTTCAAATTGCTCTTTGTATACATTACAATGAAATTTGTTGCAGCAGTCCAAAGAAGAATGCCCCAAAGATGTAAGATTGGAGTGTGTGTTTACTTCTTGATAGCTGCACAACCTTGCTGGGACTGAATGTCAACCAGAGGCGGGAGATGAGCTCTGCCATGGAACATCCCATTCACTCATTCTTTCATCACATGTTATTTAATGTCTAGTATGTACTGGACACTGAGCTAAATGGAGAAGAGACTCTGATTTCACAGTGTCTACATTCAAATCAGGGATGAGAAATAGTCAGTAGCCGTGTAAAGCAGAACAACTATTTCATATAGTGACAGAGTGCTATGAAGACAATAAAGCAGGTGACTATAAGAAATGACTGTGAAAAAAATGACTGTAGAGGTGACAGCATGTCAGGGGGTCAGGGCAGACTTCTATGAGAGAAGTTGTTATCAGTTAAGATGTGAGTGTATTAATCTGGAGGAATAGCATCTCTTTCCCTTTTATGTATTTTGCCTGATTTTTAGGTTTCATTGATATGGCTATAATTTTCCATTTATTTCCTAAGAATTTTCTCTGTTGAGAAGCTTTTACAAGTCTTCCCTTGGGAAAATGTTCTGTGCTGGAAGAAGGAATACTGGAGGAGAAGACATTTTAAAATAGTTTTTGAGTTATTTCAGAATTACAGAGCTATGTCTTCTAAGGTTGTAAACTATTCTTCAGCTGTTATAAGAGTTAAGCTCATATTTTCTAATTTTGGAAGCATATTTTAGGCAATAGAAACTGAAGTACCCAGAGACCTATAGCAATATCTTTATATGCCAATCACATTGCCTGAAGAGACACAGAAACAGCACCCCAGATTCACCCACTCCTAAGTAATGTGACTTTTCAAGCTTCAGAGAAAAAGAGCAAAGTGCTTCAAGAGGCAGCAGTAGTATTTTCCTGCTTGGTGTCTACACTGAAAATGGATTCCTCATTTGTGCAGGGTTGGAGCATTTCTGTTATCTCCACTCCTTGGTCCAACCGTAGCTGATGATGTTACTGTTCAATTAATCTTTTTGCCTCGATAGCAAGTGTCTTATGCTACATTCACTAAACCCTCATTCATCTTTCCTATCTTTGCTTCCCTAAAACCTTGTCTCTACTTTTGGATGTGTTTTTCAAAGCAGCTTATAGCATTTAGACATTTGAATATGCTGCTAATGCTATACTTGTAAAAAAAAAAAAAAAAAGGTTAATCTGAGAAATACAAAATTGGTATAGGAAAGAGTAATCCTGCCTTCAGGCAAAATTGACCCAGTTAATGTTTGTAATGATGGGTCTGCAGGGATTTTACAAAAGTCAGTTTGTCTTATCTGTGTCTGGCCTATATAGCGGTGAGGTAAATGATTAATTCAGTTAACTTGGTGACTCTCTCCTCTGCCCCAGAGAAAAAGTCAATCAGTTTTGTATCACAGCTTCGATAGCAAAACTCTGAAAAAAATCACTTATTTTTAATGTGTGAATGACTAAAATGTGTCTTGAGATCGTAAATGCCTCAAACTTTGAAGATAAAAATGTGAAACATGAAATTGATTGGGAAATAATATAACCATATAAATAATATAAACAAGCAGTAATAATACAAAGATATTTTGCATACTTAAATCAGGTTCCACCAGACAAAACATTAATCATATAAATAAATTCTTCTAAAATTATAAATCCAGTTGATCTTAAATCACACCTTCCTGTTTTAGTGGCTACCACAATCTCCACATTGACTGGGGAAATGACAGAGATTTTGGATAGATACGCCTATAGAAAATTATTGTGATTATGAAATTATGATTGTGAAATGATTATGAAAAGTGAGGTTTAAGGAGAGTCCAAGTAACTCCTTCAAAGTCATTTAATCCATTCAACTTGGGTTTCAAGCTGAGGTCTGCGTAGTCCCGAGCTGTCTCCCGTAGAGCAGGATACCTGCTTTACTAAACTTATGCATCTCCCATGTTTCCTTGCATATTTTATCACAGTTATTTGCTGATTGCATGAAATAATGACAATATACATCACAACCTAATGGAGTTACTGAATTATCCTTCCAACTCCGAATCCTTAATTATTTCCACTCTAAATTTAACAGTCTAGATTGGTTCAGCTAACTTTCATCAAAGGACCAAAACGTGAATATTTTAGGCTTTTCCCACCACGCAATCTCTATCACAACTTCTCAGCCCCGTCCTAGTAGCGTGAAAGCAGCAGCTGGACAGGAGCAAATGAGGAGACTTGGCTGTGTTCCAGTGAAACTCTATTTGCAAACCCAGGACCACCTTGTGGGCCTATTTGATGACCCCTGGTGTAGATACCGAAATAAATCCACTGTCTATTAAAAACAAGCACTTTCTCCTGAGTGTGGTTTTGGTGACTTGTGGTATTTGTATCCTCTCTATGTGTAGGCTGTGCGCACTTTGTTTGGAATTGTCTCTGGGTGTACCTTTCCTGGTATTTGTGACTGTTCCTCTCATGGCCTGTAAACTGAAATTATGGGCACCGATTACAAATTACAGACTACAAGGGATTGCAGTTGTTCTTAGGACTATTTACTCTGTTATTCTTTTTAACAAAGCAGCACCAATTAGGATAAATCCCTACCCTCACTTTAAAGTAATGCCTCCTCATTAAAATGTTAATTCTCCAAGTGGTTCTAATTTCAGCTGTTCTTCCACAGTTTCTTCATCAAAATCCCCTCCACTACATCCAGCATTCAAAGTAGGATGACATTTTTTACTGGTCTTTTCTATTTCTCTGTATCACTCCCAGGCATTGAGTACACTTAAATCATCTTCTTTCCTGCCCCGACCCTACCCTCAGAGAAAAAGATTCTCACCCAAAAGCCTCATTTGAAACTTCCAGAAAGAAAGCTAAGCGTTAGGAGAGTCTCTCTGGACAGCTTGAAACATATTTGCAGAAAAGAAAGCAAAGTGAGTAGGGGTGAGAAAGGGAAGGTAACATGTAAGTTGGGACACCTGTGTTTCCCAGCATTTTTACTCTCCAGAACACATTTTTAATATCTTATTTGATTTGTCCCATACAGCTCTCTGAAGTTTAAAACCCTTTGATATTTAGAAAACATGAAGACTCAGAGAAGAGAAGTGATATGTTAGCATGCTTTGTAAATAGTACGGCTAGGACTCCTTTTATATAAAAATCCGTGGTACTTTCTTCCTTTTCCCATGGGTGAATTTTATCCAAAGTTTCAATATTAAACCTGAAATCATCAAAAAACCTATGGTAAAATTAGACATGCAATTGACCCTTGAACAACAAGGGTGTGAACAAAGGGGGTCTGCTTCTATGCGGATTTTCTTCTTCCTCTGCCATCCCTGAAACAGCAAGACCAACCCCTCATCTTCTTCCTCCTCTTCCTCCCCTTCGTCAGCCTACGCAGTATAAAGATGATGAGAACGAAGACCTTTATGATGATCTACTTCCACTTAATAGTGAGTGTATAGTTTCTTTCTTATGATTTTAATAATCTTTTTTCTCTAGCTTACTTCAATGTAAGAATGTAGTATATAATACATATAACATGCAAAATATGTGTTAGTTGACTGTTTATGTTATTAGCAAGGCTACCAAGGAAAAGTAGGCTATTAGCAGTTAAGTTTTGGGGGAGTCAAAAATTATACACAGATTTTCGACTGCACTGTAGGTCAGCCTCTGTAACCCTCACATTGTTCAATGGCCAAATTTATATACATATCTAATTTTGAGATAATACACTATGGTTAGTATATATATCAGTACTAGCCATAGTGTATTATCTCAATATTTGTTAAACAAATGTAACTACATATGCTTGTCATGTCTAGTCTTGTTTCTATGGAAAAAAGATTTTCATTGTGATTCCAGGCTCAAAGTATGTCTTGCTGTATCACAGGGGATAACATCTTCCCTAGTGACATTGGAACAGTCTCCACAAAACAGTACACAGTGGGGTGCAGACAGCATAAACTTGGTAACACATAAGGAAATACACTGTATACCTCTGAATAAGTGAATGGCACATGTGTTACATCATCGCCTTCCATGTTCTGGCAGGGATTACAGTACTTGCCATGAGCAAAGAAGGAGATGGTATAACACGAATGGCATTTATTTGCTATTATGCATTTGAACACTAGAGATGTCCTGTGTTAACTATTTACTAAGTGTGCTGACAGCATTCTTTGTGATTTACCACACAGGGACTTCAGAATCCTTAACACAGCACACAGCTATCAATGCCAATGAATGAAATTTTGCATCACAGTTGAAATCTGTTCACCACTCCTTTTGTAGATGTACTGAATTGGGTACCACAAGTCAATTGCCTCATTATTAAGATGGGTTCCAAAGTGATTCGTCTTTGTGACATATAATGACTGTTAGTTGAGGTCTAGCTGTATGGTGAAAAGTGTTGATGAAAAATGTCTACAGAGAGGATAGTCAACTTTATTAACTGTGAGTTATACTAGGAGCTATACTTAATTCATTTGGACTCTATTTGGTCATCTGCTTTTTATATTTAATTTCATTTCTTTTGACCAGAATGAAAGAAAAACAACAACCTTGAAGTTCAGTCTCATTTATTTGACTAGACATGGCATCTAGAGATAAAATGAGAGTAAATTATTTTCCATTAATCTTATTAATGATTTATTCAAATGATTCCCTTATTTTTTACAATTTTATTTCTTAAAGAGTATTTCTGTAAAAATATAGTTTCAAATTTATTTTAGAATTACAAGATTGCTCAGAGACATTTTCTGTTTGCTACCTGTTTTACGTTTGTGCCGCAATTTCTATTTTTGCTTTCATCTGTGTTCTATTTTTATATAGTCATTAAAGATAACTTGAACACGGAGAGTAACCTAGCAAAAATATGAAGAATCTTGATACTGAAGTCAAATAGAAAAACTGCATTTGAGATTTGTGATTTAATACAGTTATATAGTATGTCTCCAACTTAGAAATCAGTTATTTTCTAAAATTTTCCTAGGGAATTAGGTGTTTGAATACTGTAGTTAGATTTCTGAAACTAATTTCTAAAGTCTAATTAACATATAATATAGCTTGAGAGTTTATGTGTCATGAGGAAAAAGGCAATTGCTATGGTCTAAATGTTTGTGTCTTCACCAAATTCATATGTTAAAATCCTAACCCCTCAAGGGGATGGTATTAAAACGTGGTTACTTTGGGAGGTAATTATTAGGTCAGGAGGACAGAGCCCTCATGAATGAGATCAGTGCCCTTATAAAACCTGCTCTAAGAGAGACCCTTCACCCCTTTGACCATGTGAGGACGCAATGAGAAGGCACCAGGTATGATCCAGAAAGTAGACCCTCACCAGACACCAAATCTGCCAGTGCCTTGATCTGGACCTTCCTAGCCTCCAGAACTGTGTAAAACAAACTTCTGTTCTTTGTAAGCCTTGTTATAGCTGAATGAACTAAAACAGCAATAGTATGGTAACATAATAATTAAATAACACAGTATTTCCTTTATTTTGAATATGTATGATGATAAAACATTCACTTAGAGAAGAAAAAGAAATGGCTGAGATATTTATAAAACTTTTGAAATGTAATTCAGGATATTTCTAGAAATGTTTGAGCATAAAACTTTTTAGAAATGTATTTAATTACATTTGAAAACTTGACTGTGTTTTTATTAGCATCGTTCTTACTATTTTCTGCTCAAATCAGGGCCATTTCTGAAATACGTAGGAAAAAAACAGGAAAAGGAATAGAAATTTTAGTTAGGCAATTGGAGAAGAGTTGAAAGTGAGAAAGAAAAGTGAAATAATATGATTAAATATATTTTTCAGTTTGACTCAGGTGAAATCAACAAAGTCTTAAGTGATGAAAGTCAGAGAGAAAAGCAGAGCATCTTCAGTGTATGACATCCTTAACTGAGAAGAGAGGAGGTGTTGAGAGAAAGATACTGGGTTACAGTTCACAGTACAGTGATGGTTGACTTCACTGGCCCAGGATGAGCTGCTATGTCTCAAAAGAGTGATGAAGATAATTTAGAGGCATTAAATTATCTGCCTCTTGATATGACTACATGTTAACTGAAATGACTACATGTTAACTGCTCACATCTAATGAATGTGTCTAGCAGTTAAGCTTCTTAACCCACTAAATGTCTGCATTTCTAAAAATATACAATGAATAGATTAGTTAGTATATTTGTGCATCTATGGAAGAACTGGGGAATAGATCACTTCATCCCTAGTGGGGCCTTAAAACAGGTAGTTTGCCCACACCTGGGAAAATTCAGTGTGACACCAAACACATTTCCAGGTTAGGCTGATTTATTGCAATGTTTTCTGTGTTTATATCTTCTTAAAATTTTTTACTCCACCACAGTTTCCTTGGTGATGACTAGCACTGTTCAAAAGCTTTCATCTTTCTCTCTGGAACAAAAATCTGTTTTTTGTTTATGAGTTTATTGCCTTTGGTCCGGTACCAAGGAGCCCTTTGGTTGTCCCTATGTTTCTTGGGAACACCAGGCAGTTGTCCAACATGAGTAGCTGTATCTTTCATGTGTGATTTACAGGAAAATTTCTTCCCAAATAGCAGAGATTTACATCATATCCCCATATTGCAATCATTCTCTGTCAACTTCTACTGCCTCTAATAAGCTATTTATGAATAATCTAATAATTCAGGTAAAAGTATTATTAAACTACTATTCATTGCATTCATTTTCTTTTATATACTCTGTTTCATGCAAAAATATTTAGAGAGAGACATAATTTAGGTGCGTAAGTATCTTAAGAAGATAGTGAATATAATCTACATTAAATTTTCAAAAAAGAATCTCTACCTGCTATCTGGGTACTCATGGTCTGTCTTATGATAATCACCTCCTTATTAAGGCAAAAAGTAAATAATGTGACTTTGTTCAAGTCTAATTTTTTTGAGCCTGTTTTCTGGCTGTGAAGGCTCAACAGTGAAATGGTCTTGACATGCAGAACACAGCTCCCACATTATATTTTATTTAAAGAATTTTTGAACAGTCAAGAACACCAAGGTCTTGAGATAGATTCTTTTTTTTTTTTTTTCACATTTTCTGGGAAGAGGCTTCCTTCTTTAAAAAATGACAAACACAGCTCTAACAAAATAAACTCAGAGAAGCAATGCTTTTTTATCTCAGTTATGAGTTGGTAACTTAAAGCTGTAATTGTATTTCCAGTATGTTGTAAACAAATGTTCTAAAATGGTGTAGTAAAGAAGAAATTTTCGTTGAAACAGTCAGAAGACAGGAATTGTTTCTATCATATTAATTAAATATCACTAGATAAAAGTAGAGTCCGTATATGCAAACTAAAATATGGATTGACATAGCAGGTAATGATTTACCAGTGCTTAAGAGATAGTGGAGCTTTCAAAATTTCTAGGGATAGACAGGAATGTCTGTGCGTTAACTTTGTGTGCCTAATACTTATATCAGGGCAAATGATGGAATTCTCTTTAAATAACATTAGGATGAGAGTTGTAGAGGAAGAGTGAAGCCAGTTGGGAGTGAAAGCCACTCCCAGATGCTGCAGCTTCTGCAGCAGTTAGATAGGGCTACCAACGTGGCAAGGATTAGCATGCTTTCCCCAGATTTTTCCAGCTGGGGTTAACCCATTCTGTGAGCTGCAGAACAGAACTTCTGCTAAAGACTCTTGAGCTTTTCTTCCTTTTTATTTAGCAAATGATTGGAAAGAATAAAAACATCTTTAAAAAATACCTGGTAGAATTTGGCTTAATAGCTTTTAAAGGATAGTGATCATTTATTTAGTGAACAAGTTAGCGTTCTTCCTGTTCTTATTATTCCTTGCTTTACTTAGTAACCCAAAGAACCATATTGTTGTCACTAGGAATAATTTTAAAGTCCCATAATGGAGATAGAATTTCTTAGACATTAGCATAATGCCCTGAGCTTGCAAACCTTTTCCGTGGAAATATGGATCAATGAGCAAAGAATGTAAGAATATGTAGGCAACTACATCACGTGATTTGAAATATGCAAGAACACTTCCTTAATTTTCCTAAATCCTTTTGCCATAAGCTGAGTCAAAAATTCTACTAGTGAAGAAAAATATCTCTAGTTTAAAACCTAATTTTATATTAAAATTCTGTCATCTTGATTTTGGGGAAAGGAATTATCTCTATTAATTATATATAATTATTATTGGTAGAACTAATAATGATACAAATAAAATCATGTACCAGGTGCTTTGCTATATGTCAGTCACTGGGTCGTCTTCCATACACCTAAGTCATTGTGAAGATAACAATAAAGAATGCCCAGATGACGGAGAAGTTCTTCTTATCCCCATTGCATCATTAGGGTTATTATAGAACAGTGTTAATCCCTGAAGTTTAGGCCACACCGTTAGTTATTAAAGGCAGAATGTTCATCCCCATAGCCCCTTTCTTTTGATCATTGTGTGCCTTGTTTATTACCTTGTTTAATCATTTTACATTGGTAAAGATAATGTCCTATGAGAATATAAGACTATAATTAGAACGTAAGAATGTTCCTGCACTGTCTCATGCAGTCTCTTCCACCATTGTTTTTTGTCAATAAAAATCCTTTATAATCATCCTTCCAGATCAGTTCAAATGTTATAGGCTTCAGGAAGTTTGCCTTAGCCCCTCCCATCCATTCTCCTCTCATTGTTGGAGTTATTTCTTTTTCTGTGCATTAAGAGGACGTGATCTGTGCCCAGATTATAGCACAGCACATTCAGGCTTACTTGATCCTGTCTATCCCATTGCTGAGCTTGTGTATTTGCTTAGGAACCTAAACTGTGTTTGTTATCTTTGAATCTCCATCCCTTAGCTCTCCTACCTATTGTAGGTACACAAACAACTATTGAACAGACTTTAATGTGTTCCACATATTGGGTGGAGGAAGTGCAATATTTCTTGATCTTCTCTGAGCTACACCCACCTACAAGTGGAAAATTAAATCAGTTGGAAGTTCAGGGGCGAAACCAACACCAAAAAAAAAAAAAAAAAAAAAAAGCTGGCAACAAGCACACTAATGTTTGTTCACTACGTTTTTGCTAAAGAACACACCAGAAGAAAAACGTGTTAGTTTGGTTTTGTGGGAACAAGTGGCATACCAAAGAGATTAAATGACCAGATCTGGAGTTATTTTAGGCAAAGGAGAGGGCTGCTCTAAATCTCAGTTCTCTAATTTGTTCTAAGAATTAAAATACAAAATACCTGCCGTTTAAAAAGATATGTTAGTTGTAATAGTCATGGTGTATTCTTACTGCATAGATGACTATAGGCAAGATTCTTTTTTACTTTTTGAGACACAGTCTTGCTCTTTCGCCCAGGCTGGAGTGCAATGGTGAGATCTTGGCTCACTGCCACCTCCGCCTTCTGGGTTCAAGCAATTCTCCTGCCTCAGCCTTCTGAGTGGCTGGGATTATAGGTGCATGCCACCACACCTGGCTAATTTTTGTATTTTTAGTAGAGACGGATTTCACCATGTTGGTCAGGCTAGTCTCAAACTCCTGACCTCATGATTCGCTCACCCTAGCCTCCCAAAGTACTGGGATTACAGGCGTGAGCTACTGTACCTGGCCTATAGGCAGATTCTTAGCTTTTCTGAGCTTATTTCCTCAAGTCTAATCTCCTCCTGGAGATTCTCATACTTAATTTTGAAAGGCAGTGTTTATAACTGACACAAGGTATGTACCTAATGAATGATTCTGGCTTCCTTTTTCTCTGGTCCCAATTGAATATCCCTCAATGACTATTTTAAGCAAAGAACAAACCAGTTATCTTAGGAAGAAGTTGCCCTTTTAAAAATAGCAACATTTTGCCTTGTGCTAGACTTTGATGGCTTTCTTTGCTCTGATTTTTCTCTTCTGATTCTCAATTTATTTTTTTTAATGACAGCTCAACTCATTGTATCTTAGACAAAAGAAAAATATTGTTTAACACTTTGTTCCAATGGCCAAGGAATATATATACCAATGTAACTTGGCTGTATTGCAGTATGAATGAAATATGGGCTCCTCAGCCATAACATACTTCCACTCATGAAGTCACACTCTGTAACCTTCTTTCAGAAGAAAATGCAATTGGATTTCTAGTAATATTCTTCCAAGGACTAAACAGTAAAGTTCACAGACAATCCATTACATGAAGACGCAATCAAATAGGGTCACTTTCTTTAACAAATAATGGCAAAAATTAAAAAAAGAGACAGAGAGATTATAAAAGTTCATTGATTTGAAGCAAGATTGTTTATACATTGTTAAAATCTTTGTAAACCGCTTCTTGGTGAGTGATAATGATCCCTTCATTTGTGGAATTTAGAGATTAAAATGGTTGGTGTTTGTTATGTCATAAAGGTTATGACCAGAATGGACATAGATTTACTCATCAAATATCAGAGTATTTGAAAGTTTATATAACTTTATGGATTCCTAAGATGTTTGTAATAGAAACAAATGAGGATTGAGGCACATACCTGACCTTTCGAAGTTAACGAAAGGATAAATTCAGTTCTCCCACAAAACATTGAAGAATGTACCTGTCAAAGTTAAAAATGTACAGGGTAGCCCATCTATCCAAAAAAAAAAGGTATCTTTTTAAAAACAGAAATGAAATAATTTTTAAAAAGTGAAAACAATGATATTTTCTCGTGCATGTATAAATTGCAATTCTTAAGGAAGGGGGACTCAAAATGTGAAGTATAGCAGACTTTCAATGGAGGCTTGTTGAATAAATGAATGAATGAAAGGAAGAATTGAGGGAAACTTCAGTTATAGGAAAGCAAGGTGATCCTGTGGATTATCATGTAATATTCCAATTCATATTCAATATTCAAGCAGTGGCAGCAGTTGCAATTAAACCACTTACAGGTACTATTTCATTGCAAAGCAGAACAATTGCCGATAAAGTAAGAAGGTAAATCTTACAAAATCCTTACAAAAATTACATGAGGTATATAATTTGGATGGAGAATTGATGCATGTTGACATTTGCTTTTGTTCTTTATTTTTATTCATTTATTTAATTTGTTAATTTAATTAATTTATTTACTGTGGTTTTTACACATGTTTTCTCTGTCTGCCTCTTGGCTATATCTATTGTCTTAGGGCAAAGCCCATATGGCGTGGCTGATGGTGTTTCCCTACTAGGTTGCTGGTTGCAGCAGCTACTATGAGAGCCAGTAGATTTGTCATCTGGGTCAGAGACTATTTGCTATGTTCAAAAAAAAAAACTGCCTGTCTTTCACTGTCTTTTTCTCTAAAGAAAATATTAAATATACTGAAAACTTGAGATTTTAGAAAGGTTGGAAAGGCTACAAAACATGTGACCTTAGACTTGGTGGCTGCATGTGGCACATGCAAAATGCTGCTTAATTATGAAATAATTCCAGAGTGCTACTTGAACCATTTTTCCTGGAAGGAAACTTCAAATGAATGTCAAAAAGTTATCAATTATAGAATGCAAATTCCAGGAGTTCACCTCTGTGTGTGGTATCCTTTAAGGAATAATATCCAAAAAAAAAAGCCCATCTTCCAAGCAGTGGGCTTTGAAAGTCTCCCTTTACTTTCATTTTAGTTTACTAAGACACTGTGTCTTTTAGGTTCATTCTCAAGTTTCCTTTGCTACATTTTTCTTTGTAGAATTATCATCAATCCACCCAGACTGAGGCATGAGGTCTATGTTTACAAAGTACCAATGCCTTCATTTGGGCTCCCAATCTTTCTTTCTGATCTTTGTACCTGCTGTTACAGAAAGAGTCAAGCTCTTTAAACAACAGAGTTTCAGCCAAACATCTGTCTCCCCTCAGAAGCATTTCTTCACAGGCCAGATAGCTAGGAAGCTATTAAATTCCAAATCCAAGTTTGCTTCCCATGACAAAGTGTGAAGCCAGAATCTCAAATCTATAGTCTATTCACATTTTCAAACAAACAGGGTTGCCTTTTAAGGAGAGGCTAGCGCCTCCGAAAAACTTCATTTAAGAATTAATTGCATATGTGAATCAAAAACAGACTAATCAACAAGTAAATGTTGAATTTTTCATACACTCTTGGCAATTGTTATTATAATAGACATTAAAAGACAAATACATCTATCATTCCATTTAAATCAGTGTTAACATCCAAATTGATTTACAAACATTAAACACATCTTCCCATAAAACATAAATAACATACTCCATTTCAGAACTTTTTGAAGGTCTGTGTGCAGCTGAAGAAATGTTCATTAATGTTTCTGGTACTTATCCAGATTTGAGCCAAGAAAAGTTGGCTTATTTATAAACAAAAGTCCTCAAAACTTTCCTTTCCAGAATTATAAATTCTACAATGAATCATCTGTATTATCTGATATAGTTTCTAAATTTACAATGTAATTCATTATCTAAATCCTTGTATATTTCAAGACTTTTGCCCTTAGTTCTTTAATGTGTAAATATAAAATAAAAAGTCTCTAAATGCACAGCACAATGTAACATGATAAAAAACCTCTTTGTGTTTAGAAAATTACGTGTCAGAACTGGGTAATCTATAATATCATTTAACCAGTTGTGATAATTTGTTGATCTTTCTTAAAGATGATAATTTTTATATACTTTTGACATTTTCCCATTTTTCCCCTTACCTTATTTTGTAAAGTCTGCTTTGTGAAAGACACAAGACTATTTATAACAATAGATGTTGTAGGAATAGGCAAACTTTTAAATCCTAGATGAAATGGCAGAATAGCCTCTCAAGGAGGGAATGGACTTTATTTATTCTTGGTGAGTTCCAAATTCACAAAAATAAAGGGTGTGCCAGTTACCAGTGGGAAGTGAACATAATTATGACTTCACAGCTGCTTCTAAAGTAAAAGGAGAGAAAAAAGGAAGAGTCATGCTTTTTTTGTACTGTATCTAAAAAGAATATGCACAAAGGGAATATATTTATGCCAGATATAAGAAGCCATAATCAAAGTAATACTGCACTACCAAACTTATGCCAAGAAATTCAGAAATCTTGACTGGGCAGACTCTAAATCAGAGATATGCATCTATGGTACTCTAGTAATTAGAGCAATGTATGGAAAATTGAGGTCCTGAAATATATTCCCACTAGCTTGTTTCCCCTGATGCAAGTGGAGTGGTCTTTTAGCAAAATTGTCATCATCTACTTTACCAGTTTGACATTTGGAAAGCTCTGTTCAGAGAATTCAAAACTCGATAGATCTGACTCTATAGTGTGTGGTCTCAAGAAATGGCTTTTGGAAAGTTTTGCTTGAGACCTTGAAAATTACACTTCATACATGCTATGAAATACTCAAGGTAACTATTTACATCTGCCAGGGCTGATATATTGTTTAATGTAGAACAGTTGTAGACACATTTTTATGTAAATAGTTAAGTTGTAAATGTTTTAGACTTTGCAGGCTATATAGTCTCTATCCCAGCTATTTAACTATGCCATTGTAGCATGAAAGCAGCCTAGACAATATGTAAATGAGCAAGCAAGACTGTATTCTAATAAAATCTTACTTACAAAAACAGACAGCAGTTGGATTTTGTTCTAGACCGTCATTTGCAGACACTTGATCTAGAAAGTTCTTGTCATAAAGCTGGAATTGCAAAAGCCAAATGGTTATATGAATCTTTGTCAAAACACTGGTCTTTTTTTTAGTGCAAGTAGCGCTTTTAAGAATAATTTAAACCTATGAGTATTTTCTTCAAGATGTTTTGTCAATTAGTAGTGGAGAGAAGGACACCAGTGAAGAGCAGTCCTTTATCAAAAACACTGCAAATATACTTTGGTTACTTGCTTCCTTACAAAATCATTATATCAAGCAACTGCATACAGGAACTTAAATTGAACACAAAGCTCCAAATATTTTTAGCTCTATTGATCCCTAGCAGATGTAGCAGAAAGAAAAGATGAACAGTCAACCTGATTTCAATATAGATATTCTGTGGCAGCCAGACAGGAGATGCCAGTTGAATCAGAATTAATTGTGAATCTGCTTGAGGCAGCCTCATGAAAAAAAAACAATCTTTTAGTCTACCTCCTACATTCAGAGACTACCTCAACCTTCTGAAGAAATGTTAAATTATCTGAGGGATAACTCTAGGTGAGTCCAGGGTGATACCTTTCCCTGGGTCTTCCAGTAATCTGCCATTGACCTCTATATGCCACTTGACTTCTATTTGATCTATTTCCCAATTTATAAAATAAAGGAGAATAAAGAGATGTCTATAAAGTGGTTTAAAAACCTGAGTGAAAGGCCATCTGAAACATAGGATGGCTGAATTTCAAAGAGTCAGGAGGACACTTTGGCTATTGAGAATACATTTTAAATCATGTAAGTGGACACAATAGTATTCTTGTGAATGCCACATTACTCAGCAGTATTCCAGAGGGTCAAATAGATAAGGAGGGCATGAAAGTTTAATCTTCAAGTTAAGCCTTTTAATTAAAATAGATATGAGAAAAATATATAGAAAGAATGAGTTTTGAATTGAAAGTTGTTTTTTTGTGATGTCAACACAGGTACATAGACAAAATTTCACCTAAACATTTTTCAAAGTCCCTTTTATATATGTAATCGAGGTACTCCCGTTTTTATTTTTACAATATGTTTTAGTTACATTTATTCTTACTGTATTTTTTTATAGTTCTCTTTCTATTGTTACAAGACCCAAACTTGAACATGTTTAGCAATCCAGATCATCCTATAAAACCAATGTCATAGAAGCAGCATAAGGTGGTAGAATTGTGCTGGTCTCAGTATTAGAATATGGGTATATATTCTTTGTTTTCTCTGACTTTATTCTTTCCATTAGTAAGGGCAATAATAAGAAGCTTGTAATTCTTTTAGGAGATCAAACAAGGTATGAATGAGAAAGTAAGTGCTTAACAGTTATAGATGTTTAGTAGTCCAGACTCAAATTTGAGTTTGAAGGATGCTGATTCTGAGATACTCAGGACTGGTTAATTTCTCCAACAGGAAAGAGGAAACGTATAATTAATTGCAGTTTTCTCAACGAAGGAAGCATTGGCATGATGATTTTCACTGTTTATTAATGTTCTCATTGCAAGGTATTTAACATTTTTGTCCCTATCCCCAAATGCCAGTAGCCCCCTGCTGTGGTCAAAGAATATTCTTCCATTTTTCTAAATACGATCAGCCCTCTGTAACCCTTGGTTCCACATGGCAGGTTCAAACCACCATGGATTGAAAATATTCAAACATTTTGCATCTGTAAGAACATGTGTAGATTTTTTATTTCTTATTATTCCCTAAACAACACAGTATAACAAATATTTACATAGAATTTACATTGTGTTAGGTATTAAAAATAATCTAGAGATGATTTACAGAAAAGGGGAGAATGTGCATAGGTTATATGCAATTACTACACCATTTTACGTCAGGGACTGGAGCAACCATGGATTTTAGTATCCAATGGAGGTCCTGGAACCAAGCCCTCATAGATACCAAGGGACAACTGTTCTCTCCTTAGGAGGGGTCAGTACCAAAACTGGATGGTAATTAGAACACCCGTGAATTCAAAGGGCCAAGTATTATTTTGGCATTAGCAAAACACCAAAGCATGCTGGCATACCTAAACTCTCTTCAATGGCCTGGGATCTGCTCAGAGACTAGGGCAGAGACTGAGATGGGAAATTTTACAAATCAAAGACAATACTCAAAAATAACTGTAATGATGGAAAGGACCCACATCCCTCCCTCCCCCTGTCACCCACACCTGGTTCAGCAACATAGAGCCATGGCAAAATGGTCACAAGTCCCTATACCTCACCAATGACAGAGACTCAAAGGAAGCCTGGCAGCTTAGGGCTGGTGACAGGCTCTCCGAGTTGGAGGGCCCATCGTTTGCTGGTTGACTTTAAATGAGCTTCTTTACAAATGAGGTATATACAGGAGGTCGTGGGCCAGAATCAAAAGGAAGTTTTGTTGTTGTATGTAGAGAGGTGGATTTATGAAAGGAGAAGAGAAGGAGAGATAATTGGATTTAGAAGATGATTTAATTGTATACTACAACTGTAGAAGTATTGAATTTTTGGTCCCATTTAATAGATGGTAAAAATAAGATGGTTTTAGTGCTTATACTGCTTCAGGGTGGGCACAGAAGAAGCTTTGATTAAGAATTTATGAATAAATTTTCCTCTTACTGATTATTTTGATTCTACTATGAATAAGCTGAGAATTTCTTCAGAGAATTTGTGCAGGCTGCCTTGAAACAGAAATGCAAGATTGATTGGTCTAGGAAAAAATACACCAGCTGCCTGTACTAACGGCACCCATTCATTGGGACTTTAGTGTGCACAATGTTACTATGTAACTGAGTCTTTATTATAAGAATCATAAGATGTTTGTTTTACTTAATTTTCTTTTTTCCTTGTCTTCTTCTGCCTCCCTGCATGCTTGCTTGCATGAGGTCATTTTGGTAGAAGGTAGTCACTAGTATTTAATTAACTTCATATCCTTACACCCCTGGCCTACAAGATTGATAAACATTTCTTTTTGAAGACGAAGAAGAATGAACCTTAGGTCACACAAATCTCCTTGATGGCATCCAGAAGTTTGATCAGGTCAAGAGACATAAACAGCTTTGATATTCAAGGTATCCCATCTCCTCTCCTGCATACCTACCTGACTCATAAAAGCCCCCGATTAGGTTTAAAGGAAGGTTGAACTTGAGAGACTATCTTTCCTGCCCCCTCACTTTGGCCAAATTGAATAAACTTTCTCTGCTCCTAAGTGCTGAATGTGTCAGTGTTTGGCTTACTGTGCATCACATATGTGAATCTAAATTTTGAGGTTAGATAACAACTATCCAAAGCATTTTATATACTTAGTCCTTCTACTCTGCACAGTAAATTAATAAGGTTGGTATTTCATTATCACCTCCTTCTTCAGATGAAGACACAGAGCTTGTAAAGTCAAATATGTTATTGAAATCACAGAGTCAATAAGAGAAATAAGCTGGAATCAGACCAGGGTTCCTTACTTAGGGCTCATACTTAGACTGGTGAATGTGCTAAGGAAGGAGGGTGGAAAGGCAAGTCCCATGCGGGCAGAGGGGAGTGATTCCAAGATGGATCAATTGGCACCTCAGGACTTCTTGAGATGCTGAATGCAGAGGCCTTGAGAAGCCCACAGTTTCTAGATTATGTACATGCCCAGACCCAGTGGATATCAATTTAGTTTTAATTAAAACCCTCCCTTCTCCAGAAAAGGAGTGTAAGTCTGTATAACCCACAATAAGACAAATCAACAGATGCGATTATCTGCGTGGCCCTTTAAGGAACCTTTTCCACCTCCCTACTCTGCTATACAAGATGAAACTTTCAAAGGAACATCATTTTCCCTTGACTCAGACAGATAAAAGAAATTTGACTTCTAGTCATTGGGAAACAGGAAGTCTCCTCCATAGTCTTTTGACCTTTTGTTCCTCCAAGGAGGCCCACATGTCACTGCTTTGCCACTTGAGGCCATTAAACCCATTTCGCTCCTTTATATAACTGCTAAACATAGATGCGGAAATGAAGAAATACAGCCTAAATAAAGACACCAGTAACAGCTTGCAGGAAGTATTAAAAACAGTTCTGCAGAAGGTTAAAAGCCAATGCTTTTTCCACTGTGAGCTTTAAAGGTGCTCTCTTCAACCAGCCACAAGGTTACTTCACCACAGGTATGAAATTAGAAATGTTGAAGACTATTGCACACAATTTTCACAGTGGATCAGCCAGAGGTTGTTGAGCAAAGAGAATGCTGAAGCCATAATATACTGAGATGACAGAGGGGGCTCATGAGTGTCCCAGCCTTCGTGCTTCACAGACCAGCCACAGCAGCAACCACTGTTTGTGGCATCCCTGACTTGGTTATGTGGGTTTTGCCTGTTAAGGAAGTGCTAAGAGGAGAAATCCACAGAGAAGCTGTGAACTAGGTGGTTGAGCCAAGTGGGCCAAATCAACAAGAACTTCAGATGCAGGAAATTTCCTTCCAAAGGCAGGTGATAATGGGCCCTGACATCTTAATTACCCACAATCAGGGCTTTAACAATCTAGTATTGCATGGTGGCTAAGCCCAGGGCTTCTATAGATAAGTAGAGCTCAATCTAATCCCTAACTCTGTATGGACTAATTGTGTGACTATTGGAAAATCACTAGCTCACTAAGGCATGCTTTCCTATTCTGCAGGTTGGAATTAACATTAGTACTTACTCTGCAGGGTTGCTATGAAGACTAAATACTTAACACAATGTCTGCGCCATAGTGAATGCTTCATTCATAGGAGTCATTGTTATTGAGAAGCTTTCTATGTGCACATAGTTCAGAGAACTAGGGTACATATTAAAGTAAAAAGCATGTGGCTTACTCCTAGGTTGTATATAGTCTAGCTGGATTGACAAGAAAAGTACATGCACAGAAAAGTTAAATAATACAAAGTAGCATACAATAAAATGTTAATTGCACATCATGGATGATAAGTGCTTTATTCATTTATTCATTCATTAGTAAAACACACATTGAAGACTTTCTGTTTTGAAGCACTGTGATAAGCGCAGAGAAGGGTAGCAGAGCTTAACCTTCATAGGAATTATTGCATGAAAATTACTATTGTTGTCTTTAAGTTTGCTTATGGGAAAACTGAGACTTAGACACACAAAAGGAGCATACTCAAATTCTCACTAGTAGTAAGTTAACAAGGTTGGGATTGCAATCCGGACCTGCCTGACCCCAAAGCTCATGATCTTGTAGATCAGTTGTTAAGAGAATAGAACCTACAGCCAGAAAGTCTGGGCTCACTTTTGACTCAGCCAATCATTAGTTTTGTGATCTTGGTTAAGTTACTTAAATTTTCTGGACCAGAGTGTTCTCAACTGTAAAGTGAAGGTAAAATATTAATATCTACTTCATGTGGTTTTTGTAATTAAATGAGTTTACCTATTTCAAAACATATCAGTGTCTGGAACACTATCAGCACTGTAAATATAAACTCTTACTGTTGTAATGGTGAACACTATAATTATTACTATCTTAACTGAGCTATGGCATGTGAAATGTTTAGAACAGTGGTACATAATAAGCATGCAGTAATTAGCTGTAATAATAATTATTATAATTATAAAGAGAAAGGTAGTCAAGGCAGGCTAATTTACATCATGGACTTGAGCAACCACAGATTTTGGTATCTGCAGGAGATCTTAATTCATAGTTGAAGCAAAATAAATAATAATAACAGTAGTTATTATTACCTAATGAGTTACACTGCCCCTGAATGATTTATTTGCCTTCAGTAAGAAATGTCATTTTCTACTCCTAAACTTCCAAACTATTTCACTCCTGTCAATGGTATCGTAATTCCCCCATAATGCAACATTATTTAAAGAATTAGTGTTTTCAATCTTCAATAGATAACTAAAGAAATCCTAGGATTAGAACAGGCCTTAGTTTAATTCTGAATCATGATGCTATTATGAGAATTAATCCATGATTACATGTTAACCACTATAGGACATAATATATGCTCAATAAAGTTAGTTATTGTTGGTATAATCAGTTCATATACTTTATTTCAATATGTCACAGAGAATAAATCCTATCACTTTTTCTTTAGAACACATTTCATATAGTTCCATCTTTCTACAAACCCTAGCTGAAATCCTTGGGTCCCAGGCTTTCTGTTAGGTGTAATTTATCCTGTGTACCACAGCTGCTGCCTTCAACACTTTGGTTAAACTAAGAAAACTGCCATGATTTTCTATTTTCCAACATGTCAGACACTTCTCCCCAGTAACTAACTCAGATTTCTCAGACTTCTTTTACTGCTCATAGGGCCACCATTCTGGTCAAAATCATCTCCTCATTAGCTACAGTGCCTTTGTCTTATGTTGACTTCAGACTACACTCCTGTGCTTTCCGATTCCTTACCAGGGAGCCCTTGATTTCACTCTCTGCTGACTCAAATCTGCCTGTTCAAGGCTAAGATCATGTATCACCTTTTACCTAAAGCTTGTCCTAACTAACCCTCATCAACTCTTCCTTTGAAGGAAGGGCTGATTCTGTAACCTTTGAATCTTCTATGCCTAATGCAGATATAATACAGGGATATGTTATAAAGAGGTTTAGTGCATGGCCTTGTGAGTAATATTAACTGAGTTCTAACTTGGCTCTGCCACATTTTAGGTATGGAACTTGGGCCTCAGTTTCTTCATCTGTCAATGGGCATAACAAGA
Source organism: Cheracebus regulus (assembly GCA_963574635.1). Taxonomy (NCBI): domain Eukaryota; kingdom Metazoa; phylum Chordata; class Mammalia; order Primates; family Pitheciidae; genus Cheracebus; species Cheracebus regulus. The sequence continues at coordinate 11,829 of CAUYQU010080805.1, read as the reverse complement.
GCACCTATTTCATGGTATTATTTGTGATATTTAAATGACGTAAACCATACAAAGCACTCAGTATAGTAGTTGATGTGTGATAATCATTCAACAGGTTAGCTGTTACGATGTGGTTGTCATGATGAGCGCTTATCACCTGTTTGTTGAATGAATTAATTTCCACACAGCTGTATAGTCTCCATGTTTAGAGGAATAAAATAGACTGTACAAGATATCTGAGAATCCCAGAATGATGCATGGTTACATTTACCTTTAGAATGCTGTCAGTCTTCAGTGTCACGGAACATACAGTCCAATGGTTTAAATGCTCTCTTCCTAAATGCTGGGTTTCTTTCTCTTCCACCCATCCTTATTGCCAACCACTCCTTGATAAGTAGAAAAAGGAAGAGGGTTATGAAGATTTCAGGTCACCGCAGATGAAATGCACAAAGACAAACCCAGGGCTTCCCATATTATATAGAGTATAGAGAATGCCTTAGGGGAACTCTAAGAAGCTTGAAGTCATTTTCCCTTTAGAAATCATAAAGAGGTCAGTGATTTATAATTCAGAAGAACAATACACAGGAAAAGTTCTCTACCTGCCCGTGCAAGCAACGACTGTCTTGCAAGTCCTTCTAATGTAGTCAGAACTTCAAAGTAGCTAACAGCCCTTTTTCCCTAACTGCCTGCTATGCTTTATCCTGGAGGCACTTCTGCTCTTCTCTGGTTCCTTTTGGTTTAAAAAATTACTTTTTCTGCCATTCTCATTTCTCCTCTGCAATCCTCTCTTTCTTTCTTTTTCTCTTTAGTGGTCTGGCTTTGGTGCTGACCCCACCGTGCCCTCTCAAGGGCACTTAGCAGAGCCGTTGTCTCAGGCTCAGGTGTGCTCCCCGTCCTCTGACCAGTAATAGAACAAAGGACAAAAGGCCATCTCTCCAAGTCACAATATCTCTTTATTCAAGCTTTGTTCTGCTGCTTTGAGTCTTTTCTCTCTGATTCGCTGGCCTTGCATTTGAGCAGCTTTCCCATTTCTCTCTTTTCTATTACCTCCCAGTTCTAGAATGACTAGGGTAGACTTATTGTTTCTGGTTTCTCACTTCTAATACACTCTTTGACATGCTGCTAACATGTGAGGATTCTATCAGAAGATGGAAAAATCAAATGAATGCCAATCTTCATTCCTGGGTCCCCTGCTCTCTGGCTTGGCAACTGAAATCCTGGGTCCTGCATTTTCCCTCCTAAACCACCTCCAAGATTGGCCATCAGAACTCTTTGGACGAGACTGGCTGGTGGAGAGACCTGAGCTCTCAAAGAGCCTTTCTTCTTAACCAATCCTCCCATCCCTGATTGGGAAGTAGAAGGAGATTTGGAGGCTTGTGGAAATGGGCCCCATTAACATTCAAGCATGTATCCTGTTACCATTTAGGGCATTCCTTGTGGCTCCATCATTCTGTTTCTATGACTCATTGCTTCCTTTGTCCTTTAGAAAATATATCCCTGGTCTACCACATACCTCCTCCTCTCCATTTTTACTGCAGCTGCCTTAATTCAAGTGCTATTTGTTGAAGAAGTATCCCACTAATACTTGTGTTAGTTTCCTTGGGCTGTCATGTAAAAAGTACTGTAAGTTGAAATTTATTCTTTCACAGTTCTGGAGGCTAGAACTCAGAAAAGGTGTTGACAGGGTCATACTTCCTCCTCTAAAGGCTCTGTGGGAGAATCTGTTCTGTGCTTCTCTCTTAGCAGTGGTGATGGTGGCAATCCTTTCACTCCCTGGCCTGTAGCTATGTAACCCCAATTTCTACCTTCATTGTTATGTGGTATTCTTCTCCCTGCTTCTCTGTTTTTTCCTTTTTTTAATAAGGAAAACAGTCATATTTAATTAGGGCTCACCTTAATGAACCCATCTTATCTAGATTACATCTGCAAAGATCCTATTTCCAAATGAGGTCACATTCACAGATACCAAAAGTTAGGGCTTCAGTGTATCTCCAGGGAGGGCACCATTCACCCCATCACAAAAACCCTCATAGATCTCCCTGCCACTCATGTTTTCTTTCTCTAATCCACCCTCTTTATACCATCCAGTCAGCTTTCTAAAATACTTAACAGGTTATTTACACTTGAATTTAAAAAACATCTGCCAAGTCGCCATTTCTTTTAGATGAAATCTTTAGAATTGCATTTCAGGTCCTTTTCATTTCAGGTACTTCCCATGTTCCTTTCCAGCATGTCCTGTCATCCACTCTCATGGACCTGGCTGGGTGTGAGTTACTCACTATGTTAGAACGTTCAAGGCCTTGTGTATTTTTTTTTGCTTCCTTTCACCTAAGCGTCATTCTTTTTTAAAACGAATAACCCGAGGTTTTTTCATAACCCTTTGTTTATTCCATTTTCTTATTCATTCTGAATTTCCCAATGCCTGGTACCTACTGTCTGCAAATAAATGATATAGAATAAATGATTCCAGAAAGGAATAAATGATTTGGTAATTAATGTTACAAATAGTTTTTTCTTCATCATGATCTTCATAAGTTCTAGAAACTTGATTCTTATTTGTCAATATAAATAATTTGTTCAGGTATTTATAGTATAATAGCTAAGAAGGCAGATTTTGGAAACTGCCCTATTCACTTAGAAGTTATGAGATTTTTTTCAGTCCTTTATTTGACCTTCCTGTGCTTCAGTGTCTTAATCTGCTGGATGGAAACATGAATTCCTAATTAACAGAGTTATTAGAATAAAATGTATTAGATAAAAGAACAATCCATGAGGTAGTGACTAATACAAATTAAATGATTAATATTTATTTGTCATATTGTCTTTATAACTACTATTATAAGTATAAATATAATAGTTATTACATTTATATTTATTATATTATATATTTATACATAAATATATAATAATATAAATATAATTAATATTATACATATTATATTACAAATATAATACTATATACTCTATATTATTATAAATATAGTATAATAGTAGTTACAATGTTTATTATGTCTAATAAATATTTACAATTATATATTAAGACATATAATACTATTGTTTATCTTTTTAAAAACTTTTATTTTGAGTTTTTAAATTGTTATTTTAAGCCACATGATCAACTATTTTTCTAGTTAACTGTCTACAGGCTGCAGACACATTTTATATCACCATTCTCAATTATAATTGAGAATATAATATATCATTGCCTCTCTCCAACCATCCTCGATTAAAGTATTGAATGTATTTTATAACCCAGATGAGTCCTATGAGACAGAGGTAGATAAAGTTGGCCTTGATATGTGGTATTGGATTTAAGAATAATAGCTGTAGCATGCTCTTTTTAACAATGCTGTTTGGTAACTGTTCTTTTTGGATGGGAAGCTAATGACAACTACTCATGTTATACTGACTGGCATATGACTATGAAAGACACTATACCAACAGAACACAATATTGAAATGTGTTCTTATGTGACTACAAACTTTCATTCATGAACCACTTTCACTCATGGTTGCCATAGAGTGGGTTCTCAACAAGTTTTAATCTGTGTAATCAAAATAATTCAAAACAAAGGTAATAATGGATGATGTTGACACTCCTCCTAAATAAGCACATGTGCCTTCTAAGGATGTAAATACAACTTATAAATTATATGGATGGATGGACTCAGGAAAAATTTTGCATGACCATGTAGGTAGTACTCTTTCTTAGGAGGAAAAAAAAAGCTGCATTCACATAGAAGATAAGATTCAGTATCTCATTTCATCAGCATTTAACATGGGGCTCATTTTGGTTTTCCCAAAGAAAGAGGAGGCAGGAACTAAAAATTTGATCTTACAGTCTCTCTTTCTCTCTCTTTCTCCTTTGATGTATATTAGTTCCCATGGAAACTACATTGGGATGGCTTGAGAGTGACATCTGCAAATGCAGTGTAAGATCATTTTTATCTAATGCTTTGAAATTTAAACCATGGTTTGTGATATATAGTGAAACCCCCTTAACATATTCTGAAGGACTATGAAAAGACAATATTCTGAATGCAAAAACAAGACATGTGACTGCATTATGCCAGGTCTCAGAAAGTTCAGCATTGCTCTTTGCATAGAAAACAGAAAGAGCTTCATTTTTTGGTTTGCCTCCAGGAAAGTCCTGGCAATGAAGCTTGCCTCCTTAATATGGAGGGAAGAAAACCCGTCCTTCTACCTTCTTCCTTATTTATTTATTTATTTATTTAGATGTGATTTTTTTTCTTGTTGCTCCAGGCTGGAGTACAATGGTGTGACTTTGGCTCACTGCAATCTCCACCTCCCAGGTTCAGGTGATTCTTCTACCTCAGCCTCCCGAGTAGCTGGGATTACAGGTGCCTGCCACCATGCTTGCCTCCTTTTTATATTATTAATAGAGCTAGAGTTTCACCACGTTACCCAGGCTGGTCTTGAACTCCTGACCTCAGACCGTCTGCCTGCCTCAGCCTCCCAGAGTACTGGGACTATAGGCATGAGCCACTGTGCCTGGCCTTGCCTTTTTTTTTTTTTGATACAGAGTCTCACTCTGTTGCCCAGGCTGGAGTGCTGTGTCATGATCTCGGCTCACTGCAACCTCTGCCTCCCAGGTTCAAATGACCTGCCTTAGCCTCCTGAATAGCTGGAATTATAGGCATGTGCCACCATGCCTGGCTAATTTTTGTATTTTTAGTAAGGATGGAGTTTCACCATGTGGGCCAGGCTGATCTTGAACTCCTGACCTCAGGTGATCTGCCCGCCTTGGCCTCCCAAAGTGCTGGGATTGAAGGTTTGAACCACCATGCCCAGCCTCCTTCTTTGTTGCTGGAGTCAGTGAGGCCACCAGGTAAGGGACAAAGGTTTAAGGCTTTAAATGCTGAAATAAGTAACTGCCTGTGGACTGTGGTAAAGCCGCAGGGGTTTTCTTGCTTTTATGGTTCCTACCACCACTCTTGGCCTGCCCTGCTTAGAGCACTGATGTGATTTCCTTTATTAATTTGCCAGTGCTTCACCTATAAATTCCAGGTGCATTTGAAGAGAGATATATTTCTAAAGGAAGAAACTGGAGCCTTCGGCTAAAAATGACTCAAAGTTTAGTGAAATATGATCAGCTTAGGCTTCTAACGCACTCTCCAGAGAAGAAAAGTCTAGGTGCAGAGTTAGGAGGTATGAGTTCAAATCTTGACTCATTTCTGTTCTAGCTATGTGTCTTCAGCAAGTCAAAACGTTTCTAAGCCTTAATATACTAACCTGAAGAATGCTGTCAAATTTTAAGTGGGTGAACATGTGAAAAGGGGTAATGTGTAAGAAAGTGTTTAGTAGTAGTTACATGCTGGGAACTCAATACAATTGTGTTGCACAAATGAACTTTGTTTATACATAATTTTGTTCTCTTCATAATCCTTTATATGGAAAGTTGTGAAAATATCGCTTAACTCATGTCATAGTTAAATGTGGGTCAAATGGCTACCTCTCCAGTTTACCATCTGGAACATGTGGGCTGTAAGATCAGTTTGGGCAGGAGGATGCAAAGTTAGGCTGGGAGATGCCAGGTAATATGTCAATGGTACACACTAATTCTCTCTTCCCCACTTAAAAAATGTTTGATAAATCTCATTGTTTAAAACTGATAATTGTAATAATAAAGAGAATCATAAAGCAAGCACATTTGAAGAAATGGCTGATGTTTCTGACGACATTCTTGTGTGAGCTGCTGTTCCAACCCCGTTATTTTATCAACACAAAGAAAAAGAACAATACATTCTTCATTGATATAGTAAGTCACATTGCTTTATGTCTCCTGCCCACAGACTTAAACTTTAAGAGGCACATAAATAAGCAGCTTAGCATATGTGACCTCCTGACCGTCAAGTGTTAAATTCCTGGAACTATATTACTCCACCACTTTTATTTGTCTGTGGGAAATCAGTTGATTTATGCCTGATCCCAGGATACAATAAAAATGTACAGGTATGCTAAACTAGAACTTGTGGAACCAGTCAAATAAAAACTTTTGTTGCCCTTAAAATCTGCAAATAAAAGTAACCTTTGATTAAGGATAATATGCTTTATATCATAGTTTTATCAGAATTTGGCAAAACATATCCAAACAATTTAATTTCAATATAACACATACATCACAGCCTTTGAAGAGAAAGATCCCCTGCCTGATAAAAAGAAAAGTTTCTTATTTACAAAGGAATTATAGGAAAATGGCAGTTCTACCAGCACGGACAAGGTAGATTAACAGAAACATTCAGCCAAGTAGGGTCTGAAGTTTCTCAAATTTGGCTTATTTACATTGTCCATTCATTCTTATTTTATGGGGTTTAGACCGTCAGATGGGGTCCAGCTAGGATTATAAACCAAAGTGCCAAAATAACCTGTAAGACTGTTACAAAGGAATTCCCAGCTCAGTTTTCAGACTCAAGAGTTGGAATCATTTCAAAAGGATTCTCAGCTCTTATATATTTTAGGCAGCTCTACAGTGATATACAGTGAGACTCAAAAGCAACTTGGAGAATTTCCATCTCATTAACACTTCATTTATAGTATACCTGTGTCAAGCCTCAGCCTTGGAGTTCTGATCTTAGCTTAAATGAGGGGAAGAAAACTTCATAGCCAATACTAAGCTGAGTACAGATTCTGTTGTGTATAGTCATGACTGAAGCATGCTCACATCACCTTTGAACTCAGATTTCTCAGTATTCGTCAAAGGATGAAATATTTCTTTAAAAAATTGTATGCATTTCTTTTTCTCTGTCATTAAATGTTGTATATTTGTACCTGGTCCATTTTTCAAAGTGGATTTTTGGTGGTCAAAATTATTAAACAAAATCACTTGGGTTACATGTCATCATACATTTTTTTGGAACATGTACAATCCCACTCTGAAAACACTGTATAAGTTGTGGTTTAAGAAAATGTCACGCCAGGTGCAGTGGCTCACTCCTGTAATCCTAGCACTTTGGGAGGCCAAGGCTGGCGGATCACAAGGTCAAGAAATTGAGACCATCCTGGCCAAAATGGTGAAACCCCATCTCTACTAAAAATACAAAAATTAGCTGGGCGTGGTGGTGCATGCCTATTGTCCCACCTACTAAGGAGTGTGAGGCAAGATAATCACTTGAACCCGAGAGGTGGAAGTTGCAGTGAGCTGAGATTGCGCCACTGAACTCCAGCCTGGGCAGCAAAACAAGACTCCATCTCAGAAAAAAAAAGAAAAGAAAAGAAAAGAAAATGTCACTGTGAAAACCTCAGCAGCAGTTAGACAGGGATTGTGCTTCATTTGCTTTTGTGATCTCAAAGTTTAATGCAGTATCTGTAACGTTGCAGATGCTCATATTTGAGAATGAGGAAGTAAATGAATGAACAAGAAAAAAGTTTTCCTGAATACATCCAGTTTATTCCAGACAGACTTTGTTCAGCACTCCCCTGTGAATCAGAACAAGACCTCAGTGAAGCTTTGGACTACGTAAGATGGCATAGGCAAATCATTACTGGGGCCCTGTCAAGCTCCGGGGAAGCAGGAAAGCAGGAAAGAGCTGACAGCCACCAGGGTCATAGTGCAGATTATATCAGAAAGTGGTTTTAGCTGACTAGTGGGTTGGCGGTCTTGTGGCGTCAGGAATGTACAGCTTTGTGATTAGTTTATAATAACTTTGAATTACCTGTAATTGTGATCAGGTAATGGAAAATATCAGGGACTTCCAAAATAATTTGTATTATATAAACATATATATATTTGACATGCTGTGCATCAGACTTACATTTTTAATTGAGATTCTCATAAGTCAAGATTAAAATCAGTTATTCTCATGGTAATAACTCACTTTCACTAAAGCTTATTTGAGATTAAAACATAATGTGAAAAATTCAAAGATAAAATGACTATATGTATATGTATATATACATATGTGTACAAAACATACTTTTGTATGAGTACACACACACATATTCATATATTAACAACACTTACATGAGTCCATATTACATATAATGATATATAACCCATTATATATATGAAAATATGTGTGCATATACATATATATGGATTAGGTATATATGAAATTGTATACATACATGGAATTGTATGGGTGCTACTATTATGTGAGTATATGTACATGTGTGTGTATATGTTTGTTTTGGTGATGGAACCATTCTTTTATTCACCAAATATTACTGAACATTCACTGCATCTAAGAACTCTGCTGGGCACTTAGAATACAAAAAGTGAATCTGTCCAGTTCCTGCCTTTAAGAATATCCTACTATAGTGAGGAAGCCAGATTCATAAACCCATCTGTGCAGTTTAAAGATGATGTAGGAAAGTATTTTATAGAGGGACTTAAGAAAAGAATGTTCCAAATATTCATCAATGCCTTCCACTTACCACATGCAGGCCTTTCCTTTCTTTCTAGTCCTATTCATCATCCAAGTAATGAATTTGCAGATAATTTTTTACTTTAATAAAACCTCAAAATGGTTGTAAGTGTTGGTTGGAAGGTTTTGATTTATGCCTCTAAAAGCTGTAAAACATTTTGCTTTTCCCAACATCACATGAAAATTTGTTGCTTGAACTTTGGAGAGAATTCTTCCCTTTTAAATTTCTTCCCTTTTATCATATTGTAATTTGTTAAATGGAATGAATCACTAATGGATTTCTTGTGGTTTTAAAAAGTAACCACATTTATATATATCTAAGCAACATTCAGAGAGTGTGTGCAATTCTGTAGACACCTTGGAAGTAAATATACAAGCATAAATATGCATGATCAGACTGATGAAAAAATAGCATTGTTGTTTGTATCATGATCTACGAGTGCAGGTATGGTTGGAAAATATGATGAATTATGAACATTCTGTTTCAGGGTTTTCATCTGCAAAATGGAACTAACAATATCTTCTGTCCCTGCTACATAGGATTGCCATGAATTTCAAATAAGATAATATGAGAAAGTGGTTTATGAGGTAGAATTTACTGTATCAAGACATGTCTGGCCAAGGTGTGAGGGCCATCTGGCTGCATATCAGACTCTCACAGGTTCCTAACTACCAGGATGGCTTCTGCAGGTGACTACAAGGATATATTTTACGTTTATAGATGTCTTCCAAATCACTTTTCCACCTCTTTCAAAAGCCCAATTCTGTCCTCCTTCCTTGACCTGGTTCTCTGTGCTTTAGCTTCTATCTTTGCTTCTGTCTTTGATTTTGATACTTTCTCTGGTAACAATATCAGTTCCTACTAAGCTACTTTCTGTTGTGCCATCCCATCTGAGTTGCCCCTCCATTGCCTTTCCCAATTTGATGCGGAATTCTTCTTCCCTGAAGCTGTCCTCTCTTTTTAAGCCCAAGCTCCTGTGATCACATGGTGTTCTCATTGGGCTTGCCTGTGTGATTTCCAAGGCAGCAGCTAGCCGAAATTTTTAGAATTATCCAACCCTATTTAATAATGGCAAAAGTGCTGAGCATTTACTTTCCAAAACAGCTGAGGTATCTGAGAAAGGCTGACATTTTCTAGGCATACTCACTTGAAGAAAAAAAAAAATCTTGTACTGTAGATGCACTTAGTATAGAAAATGTATTAACTCATTGAATAATTTTAACATTGCTTTCAGTGCTTCTTTGGAAGAAAAAGGAAAACAGTTGGGTCTGACTAGAATTAATTAGACACCTCAAATATGTTCTTTTGATGAAAAGATTACAAAAGATCTATTGCAGTATGATGTTTAAGACAATAGGCTTTTATTTCAGAGAAACCAGAGCTTAAATTTTGACCATAACATTTATTAGATTATGATATAGGGCAAGTTACTTGGCCTCTCCAAGTCTCAGATTTCTCATATAAAATGATACTGGTTGGCTCCCTTTTTGCTTAAAATGTAGAAAGCTGCCAGAGAATGTCATTTTACTCTACCAACAAAAATAACAACAAAATCTATGAAAACATTACTCTTTTTAAAGAGATGAGGCTTCTAATCACAGAATCTTATTTTCAAAGGCTGAGAAACTCCCTCCAAAGACAGATTAGACAAATAAATCATTTCACCTTGGGAAGACTGTGAAAGAGAGGTGACTGTCAATTACAGCCAGTAAGGAGAAAATAGCCAAAATTTTAACACGTTTTAAAAGGCCAAATATAAGTTAATATGACAGAGTAGAATCCCCAGGAGTTCAGATATGTGTGAAGTCCGTACTTTCTAAGTAGTTTTAAATTTACAGGCCCACTTGTGCCCATAAAAAGTATCCAGGGAAGAGGAGGAAAACTAAGTGAACACCCTCAATGGTGCATCTTCATATTTCTCTCAAATGAAGTAAAAGTCATATGTTCCCAGGAAAGGGGTGAGTGACTCCTTCTTCTCCTAGCACCCAGGTGAAGAACTACTGCCCGTGGGAGAAGGTAAAAGCAAAGTAGTTTGCTTCTGGAAGAGGGGTTAAAAACCCACCTACTTCCAGTCCCAGGAAAAGGAAAGGAGGAAGAATAGAACCAAACCTGTCTGTCCCAACCAGAAAGTTTGTATTGAGTAATAAGCAATAGCAGTGCTTTTTGCTGCTCAGAGAGAGAAGCAACCCACTGTCAAGGTGTAAAGTAGCCAGGAAAACCAGATTTATAGATGATCCAGCCATCATTATCAGATAGAAACTTTAAATAAACTATGCAGAAGTGCTAAGAAAACTCCTGTCAATAGAAATAGGCAGGAGTAAATTGGAACCAAAAGAGGACTTAAAACAAAATCTATATTCTCCAGGAGAGAAGAAAAAAGACTGCTAGGACTCAGGATTTTGAGATGATACAATGCACAGGGGGAAATATACGTAGTCTCTCCCACCCAAGTCCCCCTACTCTCCTACAGAAATAAGGGAACAATTTGGCTGCCATAAGGAAGGGCAGGAACACTGAGAGAGCTCCATTCTGAAGGTCCAGACACACAGGACTTACCTAAGTATTAGGCTGGGTCAGGAGACTAGAAAACCACCCACTTTACCCATCACACCATGAACCATGTGCAAAATAATAATTAAGAGAGAACAATAGTATAAAGAGACACTCCTTCAACGGCATAAGCATATAAGGACTGTTAAAAATTGAGACTAGAGCAAGAACACGAGGAAAAATCCTCCTATGACAAAATCCAATTAAGCACAAGGTATTGGCAGTGAAATGCTAGTGAAATGTGAAGTTATTGCTGGGATGAAGTTTACCATGGCAATAACAAAACACAAACCAAGCTCAAAAACTGATTAGACTGACTAAACCTTTCCAAGATGACACACATTATGAATGGCATGAGAAAATAAAAGGCATGCCTATTTTCTAGGATAAGGACTATTTACCTCAATCTATATTATTTTAAACACAATGTTCAGCAATAAACCAAAAATTACATGATACATACATACTCATAGGTCGGGGTTCGGGGTAAAGGGACGGAGAGAGAAAGAGAGAGAGATACTGAGAGAGAAGCAACCCACTGTCAAGGTATAAAGTAGCCAGCAAAACCAGATTTATAGATGATCCAGACCATTATCAGATAGAAACTTTAAATGAACTATGTTTCATATTTTAAAGGATTTAGTGGATAGATGTTCTACAAGCATAAACAAATGAGCAATTTCAGCAGAGATGAAAACTATATAAATATGTGTCATGTGCAAAGGGTCAAAATAAAAAAATACAATGTCATAAAAAAGAATTCCTTCAGTGGGTGTATTGTGGGAGCAAAATTTAGCTGCGCCATTAAGATGGCGCCGGCCCGCCTGATTACACAATTGGAGAGGACTGCCGGTAGTTGCCACCCCGATGGAAGAGCACCACTCAGCCCACTTTACGTAGAGGACGGTGATTGGGC
>CAUYQU010080804.1:0-168626 GCA_963574635.1 Cheracebus regulus | reverse complement strand
AGGGTTTCTGCTGAGAGATCTGCTGTGAGTCTGATGGGCTTCCCTTTGTGGGTAACCCGACCCTTCTCTCTGGCTGCCCTTAGCATTTTCTCCTTCATTTCAACCCTGGTGAATCTGAAGATTATGTGCCTTGGGGTTGCTCTTCTTAAGGAATACCTTTGTGGTGTTCTGTGTATTTCCTGGACTTGAATATTGGCCTGCCTTGCTCGGTTGGGGAAGTTTTCCTGGATAATATCCTGAAAAGTATTTTCCAGCTTGGATTCATTCTCTCCATCACATTCAGGTACACCTATCAAATGTAGATTAGTTCTTTTTACATAATCCCATATTTCTTGGAGGCTTTTTTCATTTCTTTTCACTCTTTTTTCTCTAATCTTGCCTTCTCATTTTATTTCATTGAGTTGATCTTCAATCTCTGATATCCTTTCTTCTGCTTAGTCAGTTCATCTACTGAAACTTGTGTATGCTTCACGAAGTTCTCGTGCTGTGTTTTTCAGCTCCATCAAGTCGTTTATGTTCTTCTCTAAGTTGTTTATTCTAGTTGGCATCTCATCTAACTTTTTTTCTAGGTTCTTAGTTTCTTTGCATTGGGTTAGCACATGTTCTTTTAGCTCTGAGAAGTTTATTATTACCCACCTTCTGAAGCCTGTTTCTGTCAATTCATCAGATTCATTCTCCATCCATCTTTGATCCCTAGCTGGTGAGGAGTTGTGATCCCTTGGAGGAGGAGAAGTGTTCTGATTTTTGGTGTTTTTATCCTTTTTGCACTGGTTTCTTCCCATCTTTATTGCTTTATCTACCTATAGTCTTTGTAGTTGGTGACTTTCAGATGGGGTCTCTGAGTGGACATCCTTTTTGTTGATGTTGAAGCTATTTCTTTCTGTTTTTTAGTTTTCCTTCTAACAGTCAGGCCCCTCTGCTGCAGGACTGCTGGAGGTCTACTCCAGACCCTGCTTGCCTGGAGATCACCCACTGGGGCTGCAGGGCTTTAAGGGTTGCTGCCAGTTTCTTTTCTGTTATCCTCATCCCAGAAGAGTACCTGCCAGATGTCACCCTGAGCTCTTCTTTATGAGGTGTCTCTTTGGCTGTACAGGGGCCGGGGATCTGCTTGAGGAGATAGTCTGTCCCTTATAGGAGCTCAAGTGCTGTGCTGGGAGCTCCATTGTTCTGTGCAGAGCTGCTGGGCAGGTACTTTTAAGTCTGCTGCAGCAGAACTCATAACCACCTCTTTTCCCAGGTGCTCTGTCCTAGGAAGGTTGGCTTTATTTATAAGTTCCTGTCATGCTGCTGCCTTTTCCATAGATGCTGTGCCCCGCATGGAGTAATCTAGTCACAGTCTGCCAGCAGAGGTGTTGCTGAGCTGCCCCATCAGACTGCCAGCTGCCGTGTGAACTGCCTCAGTATTGGTGGACTGCCTCGGTAGAGGCGGACGCCCTTCCCCTCACTGAGCTGGACCATCCCGTGTCCAGCTGCACTTGCTGCAAAACTGTCAATCCATAGCTTTTCAGATTGCTTGTTTTGTGGGGGTGGTTCCCACTGAGCCAGATCACCTGGCTCCCTGTCTCAGCCCCCTCCCTTTCAGTTGAATGGGTGGCTCTGTCTCCCAGGCATTCCAGGTGTCAGTTGAAATACTCGCCCAGATTCATGTGAGTTTCTGTGCGCCAACCCGCAGCACCAGCCATGCTGAAAACTCATGGCACTTTTCAGCCCGGGAATCTCCTGGTCTATGGGCAGTGAAAACTTGTTTGGAAACGTGGTGAACACTCACCCTCTCCACTGTTCTTGCTGGGAGCTGCACTCTGGAGCTGTTCCTATTTGGCCATCTTCAATCCTACCCCATCTTTTCTCTTTTTTTTGGAGCTGACGTCTGGCTCTGTCACCCAGGCTAGAGTGCAGTGGTGCAATCTTGGTTCACTGCAGCCTCTGTGCCTTGGGTTCAAATGATTCTCCTGCCTCAGACTCCCAAGTAGCTGGGGTTACAGGCATGTACCACCACACCCAGCTAATTTTTGTATTTTTAGTAGAGATGGGGTTTCACCATGTTGGCCAGACTCATCTTAAACTCCTGACTTCAAGTAATCTGCCTGCCTCAGCCTCTCAAAGTGCTGGGATTACAGGCATGAGCCATTGCTCTGGGCCTATTTAATTCTATTTTAGATTCAGAGGGTAAACATAGAGATTTTTGATGTGAGGCTGAGATTTGGGTTTTGATTGAACCCATCACCCAAGTAGAGAACATAGTACTCAATAGGTAGCTTTCTGGCCCTTCTCCCTGCCCTCCCCACTTTTGGAGACTCCAATGTCTACTGCTGCTAATTTATGTCCATAAATATCCAATGTTTATCTCCTACTTATAAGTGTCACTATGAGGTATTTGATTTTCTGTTTCTGTGCTAAACCATGGTCCTTGAAGTCATTTACTTTGGATTCCTGCTAGGAATCAGATTTAAAGAAAAATAAAAATAAAAACCAACACTGATGAACACTTTATTTCCAAAAATTTGGGAAGGTCCAATAGAATTAGATTAAAAGAAGCTTTGGTGACCTATTTATGTTCTGCCTCATTGAACACAGTCTGTGAACTTGCAGGATAAGTCAGATGGGCACAGGGTCACAGTGCCATGGCATGGCCCAAGCTCAGAGGCCATGGAGCCAAGCCAGAAGAAAGCAGGACAGCATCTTCTCATTGTGTGAGTGGTTCTCTCAATATAGCCATCCAGTTTCCACCGAAAACAAGGCATAATGGCATGGGCAGAGGAGCCCCCTGTGGGGCACACGAGGCATTGAAAGTGTGTCCATATGCAAGTCCTCTGGGAAGCAGAGTGCGTGGGCAGTCGAGTGTCCTCTGAGGGTGTCCAGGCATGAGATGGGCATGGATGAAGGTCTCCCATCTGCAGAGTCCAGCCCTTGAGCAGGCAGATGCTCATTACACAGTGGGAACTCATGTCGCTATGCCCCCAGCTGACCCACTGTTGGGGAGAGGAGGAGAATCAAAAGGAAGCCATGTAGTCACAGTTTGGAGAAATACGAAGTTAACTCTGCATCCCTTAGAAAATGAGTAAATCAAGAAAACCAATAACGTTGCCTCTCTTCCTCCACCTCTAATAAAATACACTTCAGATCCATATAAAGAATATCATGCGGATATGCAGAATAAGAGCATGCACTGGCATTTCCTTGCCTAGAAAACCGGCATCCTCAATAGCATGTAAATAGGCATGGCTCCGTCAGCCTGGAGCAGAAAGCTGCAGAAAGAGGAACTGAGATGAAAAGACAGCAGGTGGTACAAACAGACTAGAGGATCGGATGCAAAGGCAATGCAATGAGACGGAAAATGATCTGCTGGAAATAAGCATTTCAAAAAAGATCCTTTTGAAAGAAGGGTCTTTGTGGTGGTAAAGGACATGTATACAATTGCAGGAAGTGAAATCCCTGATGGAAAATTTTTGAGAAGCGCTTCTGGAATGTATGAAATATGGACAAATAGGTATGATCTGTAAGAAGGTGAATGACAAGTAAATAAAATGAAATGTGAGATAAGGACATAGGTGCCCCTGACAAGGTAACATGGGCAACTTGGACAGTTGTCATGGTAAAGAGAAGAAATTCTTGAATTAGCACTATTCAAGAAAAATGTCCAGATCCAAGGTCTGAGCATGTGGATTGAAATGGTTCATTTTTTTTTTAGACAGTGATCCATCCCTTCACCCTAAAAGCATCCAGAGAGAGAAAGAAGTTGCTAATGAGAGAACTCAATTCAGACTTATGCACTATGGTTTAAATAATACTTTTAATTTTTTTGGAAGGAAAGGTTATCAAAAACAAATTTCATTCACATTCAAAACTGAAATGGTCAGACACTCAAGGACATATATCTAAATTTTTTTTTTTTTGATACAAAGAAGTTAAGCTGATAGCCTAGAAATGAAGATCTCTGGGATGAGAGAATGAGGAAGGTGAGACAGTAAAAACCTGATGGTGAACAGTGAAAGGTAGAACTAACCTAAAGCACTGTTACATATTTGTCACTCTATAAGCATGTATTACAACTAATATTTGATGCCAAGAAAAGTATAAAAATTATATGGAGAATTCCAAGGTTTAGTTTATATATTTAAAAAATCAAAAGTCTGGGGGTAGAACATGAAGAAGCAAAATCATTCTAAATCCTAAATATTATACATATGAGGCAGCAGTCAAAAGACACATTTCTCTCTCTGTTGTGCTGTGTTGTTTGTTTGAGACAAGGTATTGCTTTGTCACTCAGGCTGGACTGCAGCGGTACAAACATGGCTCATTGTAGCCTCAACCTCCTAAGTTCAAGGGGTCTCCACCACCTGAGCCTCGTGAGTAGCTGAAACTACAGGTATGCACCACCATAGTCAGTTAATTTTTAAATTATTTGTAGATATGAGGGTCTCACTATGTTGCCCAGGCTAGTCTTGGACTCCTGGCCTCAAGCAATCTTCCTGCTTTGGTCACCTAAAATGCTGAGATTACAGGTGTGAGCCATCACACCTGGAACATTTTCTTTCTTGATTTGAATAAAGAATTACAGGTTGAACAATTAAACCAGAATATAAATGTAATAAACCATTAGAGAAGATAAAGTGAAACATGATAACAAATATGGCAGGGATTACAATAAATGTAAGTGGACTGGACTCTGTGAAAGAAGATGTACATTCTGTAGCTGCATTAAAAATCATTATCTACATATGTGCTTACATTCCAGAGCAGTTTGATGAATAAAACATTTAAAATTTAGCTTGTATATCAAGAAATAAAATGACAACATAGATAGCAACATTGTTTTCAAAGAAGTAAAATTCAAGGATAAAAACAAGTTAACTGAGAAAATATTATAGGGGACATAAACATTCATAAACATTAATATACTGATAAATATTGCATCAAAATATATAAAGCAAAGATTATCCAAATAAAATGAGGAACTGAGAGATGATCTTTATAGGAGTTAGGAATGTAGTTGTCTGAGCCTGTGATAAGCCCAGGAAACGTGTAACACAAAAGGTCATAGAGAATTAAGGTCAGATTGTAGTAATTATTACCTTTTGTGCAGGAAACACACTTTTAAAAGTATTTATAAAACATTTACAAAAATTATCAAATAGAATTTCTACAAATTTATAAATGGGAAACACTTGTCAAACTCCCACCAAGCTGCAGTAAAACAAGAAATTAATATGAAAAAATCTGCAAAAATATTTCAGCTATTTAAAAATACTTGCATAAAATTATTGGAACAAAGGAGAAATGAAATTTCAGTTTTGTTTTATTAGAATACTATATATCTTAAAATTGAATCAAACATGAATTGAGTACAAATTTACAGACAAAATAAATAATGAACAAGTTGTATAATGAAATAAGTTTAAAATGAAAAAGTAATTATTGAGAAAGTGAGAAAAAGGAAATAATAATAATAATAATAGAATTCATAAGATTTTCATAATCTAGTTCTGTGGTGAAGCTATTGGCAAATAGTATCAAGGAAAGATGAAAAATAACAACAACAAAAGATCTCATACGAGAAATGATGATATTAACAGAGAATACTGAGAGAGTAACTTTCATTATCTGTATCTTAGGAATAAAAGCTTCTGGAAAGATGGTGATTTGAAGCTGATTCTTGACTTCCATGCCTTATGGAGTTCTTGGAGAGAGGGTAGGTGTGGGGCTTTGTCCTTGACGGACAGGCTAGCCTGTGAGGCTATGGGAGAACTTAAGGCTTATATATTGTTGTGCAGCAAAGCACCCCCACTTAGTGACTTAAAGCAATGGTCATTTGATTTGGTTATGATTCTGCAATCTGGGCTGGGTCAGTTGGACAGTTGTACTGATCTGACACTGGTCAAGCTGACAGATCATCTGGGCTGAGCTCAGCTGGGATGCTGCGACAGCCTCTTTCTCTCCACTAGTTCCACACTCTTGCCCTCTGCAAGGGGTCTATTCATTATGGTACCCGAGCCTAAGGGCTTCCCAAAGTGGAAAAGCGGAAGCTGCTGGGTCTTCTTGAAGCTTAAGCCTAGAACTGGTACAGCATAACTTCCTCTGTATTTAATTGAGTAAAGCTATTACAAGATCATCTCAGACTTGAGCAGAGAGAACCACCTAAGGGTGGTTGAGCAGAGAGAACCACCTGAGGGCATGGTTCTTTGGGAGCCATGCATGTAATTGAAAACCACAGCTATTCTGGGGGCTGTGTTATTTATACCCCAGTGTGGCTTGACCAGTGGAAGTTATGAATCTCTCTAGGAAAGAGTTGCAGATATGCAGGTGCAGATCGAGCTTTCTGGTCTTGATGACCATGGAGAAAGAGAAAACTGAGTTTGGGTTGGATTGTGTGCAGCTCCTGTGGTTGGATGAAGACTGTGGTTTAGCATTTCGGAGCAGAAAAATGTCTTTTCCACGTCCCCAAATGAAGGTAATGATTTGCCAGCTCACTCCCTGCACATCCTTGGGGAGCAAGAGTCATACTCCTTCCCTTACTGTTGAGGTCATCCTGCTCCAGAGGCCCTGAAAGCCTGATAGGTGTGGATGAGGAGGGGACACACCAGGACGAGCAGGCAAAGAAAAGTTTCAGCTCATCCGGAGCTCTCGAGAATGTGCAGAGCAGGGAAGCCTAAAGCGAGTAACGTGAAACACTCAGCTCCCCCTGGAATGGTGAGAGAACTACATGAGAACTTAACAAAAACCACAAATGACAAACCCTAGGAGACATAGCTAGAACACGAAATACTCTCAGGAACTATAAAGTAGACGGAAGAATGGGTTTTTCAATTAAACGAAAATGTTTAACAGATGAAGTGAGAGATGGTCACAGCGGATAACTGATGTACAGATGTCGGAGATCAAGTAGACATTCTACAATCCTGTGAACACATGCATGCACACTCGTGCACAGACGCACACACACGCACTCACATGCACGCACATACACAATTGCACAGATGCATGCACATGCACACTCATGCACACACGCACATATGCACACTCACGTGCACACACATGCATGCACACATACATGCAAACACGCTCACACAGATGTACACACATGCTCACACACATGCACACACATACACACATGCACATGCACATGCACACTCACACACACACATCACTCATGCGCACACACACTCACAGAGACATGAAAGCCACAAGGCAAAATACAAAGAGAGTTGAAGGACGAATCCTGTATACCCAATATGTGAATAACAGACCTTCCAAATGGTAAACAAAAAAAGAATCAGTGGAAGAAAAGTCACACTCGAAGACGGTATGTAAGTGATGAGAAACCGGATTGATTAACCAGGTGGCTCTCACAGTGGAAGCAAGTGTGAGAAAAACAGTCCGTAACTTTGTTTTGGACATACTCATATTACAAAAGTGTGGCCCCCGAGAAGGTATGCTACTGTCTCGTAGGATGCCAAGCCTTTTGCTCTGCCAGGGTGTAGATATCTGGTAACATCTTTAGCTTAATGCCCTGAAAGAAACGGAAGTATTCTCCCCTACATACTGAGGATTGTTGAGCTGAAGAAGGTCTGGAGACTCTGCGCTGCCTCTGCTTGCTTGGTAGCACGACAGCAACTTACAAAGACAAAGGTATTCCGCCCTCCTCTCTGTCTTTCCTGCCTAAAGGCAGGCCCCTTTCCAACACTTGCTTGTAAGCTCAGAGACAGCCACGCCAGAGGATCTAGGAGCCGAGTTCGCTCTTCCCACAATCACTTTCCCACCTCTCGCCTTCTTTTTTTTTTTTAATTTATTTTTTAATTTTAATTTTTTTTTTTTAGAAAAACAGAGAAAAGGAGAAAGAAAGAAAGAAACAGCACAAGAAAGAAAAAAAAGAATGAAAGAGAGAAAGAAAGAGGACGAGAAAGAGGGAGAGAGAATGGGATTCTTGTTTTATTGCCCAGGCTAGAATGCAGTCTAAAAAGCCTGAAGATGCTCTATTCTTTTTCTTGGCACTAAATTGGGTTTCTGGCTTTTTGTTGAAATACTTTTTAGCAAGCTCCTAAGCCACTGCTTTGAGAGAAAACTAGTTTTGAACTGAAGCCTCTCCCATGTGGTGGGTATGGGCAGCATTCATAAACTCCTGCTGGTTTTTCTTTTGTTAATCTGACTTTTGTTTTCAAGCGAGTCTCAACTAAGAAACTATAAGGGAAAGAAAAGAAATTGGGTTTCCTCCCCATTAGCACTGAAGGAACCCAGGGAACTTCACCCAAAAATATGGCTCCCTAGTATAGTGAGTATTTTGAATTAAAAGTCCTTAGAGATCAACAGAGGCCAAGAGAGTTTTCCCTTATCTGCGTAAAGACCTACCCACCCAGGAGAGCAGCTGCTTTTCTTCTCCTGCCTGTTATCTCCTCATCCACTGCAGAAAGGAAGCCCAGCGATGGCCCGCCTGAACAGGCCCTTTCGCCCTGACAAGTAACAGTCTGTCTCCTTGGCAACCAGGCCCCATCCTGAGGCTGTTTAGGGTCAATCACTGCATTTGCACAGAAACAGAAGCTTGTCACTTTGGAGACTCCAAGCGTTTTAGGAGCTGCGTGCCAGGGAGCAGGACAAAGACTAAAATATATATTTCTTATCATGAATCACAATGTCATATTACCGCCTAGTCATCCCTTTTCCCGGATAGGTAAGCTTGTCAGTCATCCTTTGGGTGGCTTACAGAAACATCTAACCCCACAGAGATGTTCTAACACACTGACACATAAGAAAGGTAGAGGACATTCATTAGCTGCACCTACTTAGGGCTCAAGCAGACCTGGTTATATTGCAGTCAGTTCTGTTGACAAGAGCCTCCTGTGGCCCTGATGTAGCCTTAAAAATATTCTCCCCTGATGCTAGGGCGGGACAGTAGGGTATGGGGAGGGATAATGTTGGGAGAAATGCCCGGTATAGGTGATGGGGGGGTGGAGGCAGCAAACCACCTTGGCATGTATGTACCTACGCAACAATCCTGCGTGATCTGCGCATGTACCCCAGAACCTACAGTACAATCAAAAAATATATATAATAACTCTACCCTGGAAGTAGGCTCCTTTACTAGGCCGGCAGACCAAAGCAAAATGAAGTTACGAATGCTGAAGTTCCATATCACCAAACCAAAACTAAGTTATTTCACCTGAGAAATCGGGGGAGAGAGAGAGGGAGGGAGAGAGAAATATAACCAAACAAGCCAGCTATAGCTGGCCCAGTAAGGAAGTCCCTCCTGCTTTAACTCTCACAAAAAAGTAACCTGATGCTCTTAACTGTTAATGATTTTTTAAATTGTTTTGTTTTCTTGTTTTCACCATAGAAAACCCACTGTTCTGCTACTGGTAGGCAGAAACCCTACTGTTCTGCTACCTTGATTCATGAATCACAAATAAAGGCTGACTAAGAACTTTCAACTTGCTGTAATTTTGTCTTTTGACACAACTGTGATTATTTATTCTGTTCATAAATTTGAAGATTGCAGGGCTTGGTGGAGAGAGCTTGCCTTGCTCTCCGGGGCACCCTCTGGGGCAGCCCCCAGGAGGGTAGAGGACCTCTTGGGAGATGGCTTACTCCGGGGCTGAAGTGTGGTTCTAGTCGTTGGCTGGGAGGGCAGCAAGGGGGGTGGGCTGGGGTTTTGGTTTCTCTCCACGTGGCAGCTTCTCCAAGGGATGCCTGGGCTTTCTCACAGCACGCTTGCTCCTTCTAGGAGTATCATCTCAAGAAAACAAAGAGGAAGAACCGAGAATTTCCATGATGTGGTCTCGGAAGTCACAGGGCTTCACTTCGCTGTACTCTGTGCTGAGGGAATCAAAGAGGTCTACTCTGATTCAGAGGAGGGGACGCAGCCCTGATCTCTGATGTCACAGATGACAAGTCACTGTGCAAGGAGAATGCGGGGGATGGGTGACCCTGTTGATGCCATCTTTTGAAAAGCCTATCTGCCAGAAGTCTCCTGGGAATTTACGACAGAGCCTGGGAGCTGGAGGACAAGCCGCCTGGAAGGACCTGGGGTGTTCACCTGGACGAGAGCAGGCGCTGAGGAGGGGTGAATTCCTTCCTGCTCCTGGTTGGGTCAGGACTGCGCTGAGTGCACCTCATGCAGGGGGGCCAGCAAGCATGGCACTTGGTGTGCTGGAAGGGTTGGGTGTTCCTTGGTGATAGGGACTAGTGGAGAGGAGACGTGATCTGTGTCCCCTCCACTTAGTCAAGCATTAAACTACAGCCCTTAGGCTCCTTCCACCCCCAGCAGGAAGAATGTATATCTTGCTCTGTTTTGATTAAACATTTCTCCTTGATGAAGGCAGGGAGGCCCCGGGGAGCTGCTGATCCCCCAGGCTCAGCTGTGTCTGCACCAGCGCCTCCAGCATCTGCTTATAGATCCACACGCAGCCCAGCATACCTATATTGATCACTGATGAGGAATTGGATGGAGTATGAAATTTGGTTTCTGGTGAAGAAACTAGGCACAGGAGCCGAAAGCCACATTTTCAGGTGTTTTCCTGGCTTCTTTTCCCTCAGCAGAGACAGATTCTTTGATTAATGCCGAGCTAGTGTCTTTGCAGCTCCTAAGTGATCGATATGCTACTGCTCTCAGCTACTCCTGTGAGTTAAGGTGATATTTAAAGTACTCATGCAACTTCTTTGTGTTTTTCTGGTGTCATCTAACTTCTGTTAAGCAATTAGCAGCTTCGCCAATGGGCCTGGGGTGCGCTGGCTGTGGGGATGAGATTTCTTCATGCATGCTTTTCCCAGCGGCTTAAGTACCTATTGCCGATTGGCAGTGGTAAGGGTGACCTTGCAATAGTAGCTGCCGGTGCCAGCTCCAGCCTGGAGAACAGGGACAGCCCCTGCCCTGATTTTCCTCCCATGGGGCTCTCTTCAGGTTATTTATTTATTTGTATATAGATATCACCCAACCCCAGGCTCACGGGAGTAACTGAGGAACTGAAGCATGAAGCACAGATGATGCCTCCAGTTGCTAACGAGCCAGACGAAGTGTGCTGCAAAACAACCACGCTGCAGTGGTTTGCAGAGCAGCTCCCACGCCTCCTAAAGCACAGCAACAAATTACTATTGGGAGTTTTTTGTTTTTAACTGAAATTGAGAAGAAGTGCTCCGGAGCACTGGCAATGTCTCTGCTGACATGCAAGGGGGCGCACGTTGTTCTGACATGTCTTTGCCTGTGCTGAGGATACAAGAGCTAAGAATCGCTCTGCCTGAAGCTTAGTGCCTTCCATGATGATATCGGAAGCTGAAAAATATCCCTTGTGTCTGGACATACTGTGAATTACAGCACACCCAGCCAAAAATAGATCAGAGAGACTTTCTGAGAGTCACTCACTTATCTGTCCGTTTCAGAGAACTTAATTTTGGCATTGCGGCCAAAACAGATCTGATTTCTGTCCTCAGCAGGCATTAAACAATCCTAGGAAAATACATTGCGTGCTATAATATGTGCTATGAATAATAATCATCTTAACAATCACAAATCATGATTAACATTTTTGAGCAGTTACTGTCAGACATTATTCGAAGCAACTGACACTTATCAACTAATTTAATCCTCATAACAATGTTTGCATTATCATCTCCACTTTACAGATGAGAACATTTAGTTTAGATGGCGTGAAAACACCTTGCCAAAGTCATTAGCCAGTTTGCTGTGCAGTCAGGACCCGGATGTGCAGCCAGACTCCGGGGCTCAGTTCATAACAGGGGAATGTAAATTCATCTCTTCGCTGATTTCCTCTGGACTCTCATCTGGTCAGACTTGAGTCTCCACAGCCCCACAGAGGCTGCTTTTGTCAAGGTCATGTAGCCTTCATGATGGAAGCCCCGGGGTCTGTTCTCAGTCTTAGCCTCCCGGAATTTATCTGCGGCTTACATGACTGATTCCTGGAAGCACCATGGCCGCATGGCTGCAGGCACACCCAATCCTGCTGCTTTTCCTTTTACCTCTGCATTCCTCTGCTCTGTTCCACTAGTTCCTCTTGTCTCCCAGCTTCCAAACCTTGCTGCCCTGGGCTCACTCCTTGGACCTCTTTGCCGTTCTGTATGCGCTCACTTCCTTGATGACCTTGCCCAATCTAATGGCTTCAAATAAATCTGTATGGTGATGATTCCAGTTGGTCTTGAGCTTTGACCTTTCCCTCAGCCCTGGAGGACTAGCACATCTAACTACAAACTCAGCATTTTCATATGAATGTCTAGTAGGCCATTTCTTGGGTGACCTGCCCAAGACAGAGGTCCCGCCCACCCTCCCTCGCACTACCTAGCTGACCTAATTCCCCAGCCTTCCTCATCCTGCCAGTGGCGATGCTCTCCTTCCAGCTGTTCAGGCTGAGACATTTGGTGTTATCCTTCATTGCCTTCACATCCCATCCTTCAGCAAACCCAGAGGGCTTTGCTTATAAAAGATGCCCAGAATCTACCCGTGCCCAGCATGGCCTGACAGCACCCCGGTCCCACCTTGCTGCCTCCAAGAGGGCTCGATGCCCGGCCCAGTTTTCCTTTTCCTGGCATCCCTGCCCCCACATGGTTTAGAGCTTGACTTCCAAGCTCAATTTTTGCTTCCACTTCTGAGCAACTGTGCTTCTGTGGGGATGTCACTTAGACTCTTGTGGACTGAAAATAGGCCTGTTATTAGTTTGTGCCCCTCCGAGGTGTTGATGTAAGCAGAGTTCAATCTTAGGTCTGGCTCGTGTTGAGGGCCCCACAACGCTGCCATTATTACTAACACAAAAGGCAAAGCACAGGACCCAGAGCTCAAATCCTCCGGTGGCCTACAGGTCGGAGTAAAACAAAAAACACAATAGTGGCCTCCAGGGCTTCACCCTTCACCTCTGCCTCCCGTTGTCTCCAGTCACCTCCTGCAGTCACTCTGAGGTGCGCCTGGGGGCCTCTGCATGTGCTGTTTCCTTTGTCTGAAAGTCTCTTGCCCTGTGAGGCCATCTGGGGTTCCCTATTCCGCATGGCAGTGCTGCCCCCAGGCCATCCCCTCTGCATACTGATTTCCGTTTTTCCGTAGCCATTGTCACCACCTGACATCACACTGTTGGGTGCCATTCTCCCTGCTAGAATGTAAGCTTGGTGAAGGCGGTGGGTGGGAGGGAGTACTTTATTCTCTTCTGTATTCCAGCATCTAGAGCCATGTTGTAACGGCCTACACAGTAGGCAGTTAATAACAGATGCTAATTGAATGATTAAATGAAATATAAAAAACAGCTGGCACTTACTGGGTGCTAACAATGTTGCATACCGTATCCCATTCGATCCCATTGTAACTCTGTGCCATAGGCCTTATTTTTAGATCCTTCACTTTGCTGACGAGGAGTGTGAAGCAGGGCATGGCTGGTGTGCCCAAGGCCAATGGTGGGTGGTTGTAAAGCTAAGACGCACCTCGGAAAGCCTAATTCTAGAGCTGCAACCATTTTGAATTTCAGTGAATTCCTAACCTGTCTGCATGTAAATTTGCTTCCTCTCAGTGATCTCTATATTCTAAGTGCAGTTAGAGCCTTGAAGTGTGGCTTGTGCCACTGAGGAGCTGAATTTTTAATTGAATTCTTTTTTATTAATGTAAATTTACATAGTCACATGTGGCTGGTGGCTATCTCACTATACAGCGCAGGTCAGCATTACCACTTACCAACAAAGCCCTCTCTTCCTCATTGTCTTGCACCAACATTTCTTTTGAAAATAGATGTCTGCTGCAGACAGAATAGATGTCTGCCCTCAAAATTCATGTTTTGAAAGCCTCACCCCCAGCAAGTTGATGGTATTAGCAGGCAGGGCCTTTGGATTCTGACTCTGTCGTGAGAGTGGAGCCCTTCAGAAAGGGATTAGTGCCCTAATAAAAGAAGCCCCAGAGAGCTTCCTCACCCCTTTGCCATGTGAGGAGGCAGCAAGAAGGTGCCATCTCCGGAGCAGACGGCAGCCCTCACCAGACACGGAATGTGCTGGCGCCTGGATCCTGGACTTCCCAGCCTTCAGAACTGTGGGCGACACCTCTCTATTGTTTCTAAATTATCAAGTCAAAGATCTTTTGCTTCAGAAATCTAAATAGGCTAAGACAATGTCCTCACAGCCAGGTGAAGTGAATCCTTCCTTTGACGAAGAGAAATGCATTAGCCACTGTGGCAATGTCATTGAAAGTCGTCTGCTCATTGTGGCACAGAATTTTTGCCTGTCATTTTGCCCAAGATCTTATTTGCTTTCAAATTGCAACAGTCTAGCAGCAGCCCAGGGATCCAGTGACTCTGATTCACTGATCGTGTGCAATGGTAAATATTCCGCAGCCGTTAGAAAAGTGTGGTAATAGATGTCAACAGAGGTGCAAGGTGGTGCCTGTCACAGCACTGATTTTTACACCAGGGGTTTTTCAGAGTAGGACTGGCAGGAATGGGTATGCTCCCTCCCCCAAGGACCTGACACCTTTTATTCAAACATAGATCATTCTGTTCTCTCACAGACAGGCAAATGAGACAACTCTGGGATTGACCAAATGGTATCCTTTCCATTTCAATTCCAAGATGTTGGTTCTGATGTTCCTTTGGGGAACCTTTATTTGTCACCTTTATTTGCCATGGTATGTTGATTGGCTGAGGAAGTAACTCAACAGGAAATGCAGAACTGTGGTGCTGTACTGCAAATTTCAAAACGGCATTGCTGAGATTCCTGGTTCTTAGGGCCCATGTTTGTTGAGGTTCACAGCAGCATAGGATTGACAGAGCAGTGCACATCTGCATGGATCCCTTGGCTTAGGAACGGGAGTGCTGCAGTTGGCTGGGACGGCTGACAGTTAACTCTAACCCAGGGACCTCTTGAAGCAGTTGCTGGTTTGGCTCCAATGACTGCCATGTGTCTTATACTTTAAAGGGTGAGCAAGAAACCAAAAAAGCAAAATTGACTTCAGACTCAGCTTTCTTCTCCCAAGGATCCCCATGTAGCCCAATGCGTGGGGAAGAGGGCTGGATTGATGGTGGCCTGCAAGGTGGATAGACAGCTGCTATTTCTAAGTCATTCAGATCAAGCCTTTGCAGGGCACTCATGGCCTCAGTCACTTGGTATGCACCTACCAGCCACCTTCTCCTGCCTGTGTCTCTGTCATCACTGTGCTTTGTCAGTGGAGGTGAGACGCAGTGCTGCCCAGGGCTGGGCTGGTGGTGAGCACACCTCATGAGCACTCTCTGTGAGTGGAAGAATTTGAATGCTGCATGCCAATTGACTTTTCATCACCCGTGCTGACCCTCTCAATACTGTATGCTGAGCTCCACTAACTCCTATGCTATGTAATTGATGGAGTGGAATAAACTTCACAGCAAGTTAAATGCTGAGTTTATTCAAGCTCTATGGGACTTGGAAAGATTCTCAGCCCAGCCAGCCCAGATGAGCCCACCTCTGTTGCCCCTTGATTCGGACAGGCTGCTTGTACGTCTGTGTCATCAGGAAGCTCACCGCATCGTGACTCAGGTGAGGAGGGCTGCCCTGGGAACAAACTGCCTCTGCAGCCATCATCAGGACGGGCATAGCTCTGTGATGCACCAGGCTGAAGGGAGGTGCCCCCAGTGGGCACGGAAGTCTGAGAAAGCTGGGAATCTTTCTCTCTTGGGGGAAAGGTTGACTTTATATGTAATTTATATGTCTGCCTTTGCTGGAGGATGACCTGGAAAATGATGTGCTCGGACTATCTGTGCGCTGAGAGGCACGGAGGGACACCCGCATGAGAGCGGAGCAGGCAGTGCTTCTGGGTGCTAAGCAGGTAGGGTGATTTTTCGCTGAGGGCATTCAGGAAGGCCAATTGCTGGCATTTTGATTGGTGGGATCAAGAAGGCAGGGGAAAAGCCACAGAGATAGGGATGGGGAGAACCCACACAGGCTGGAGTTTTTGGGGAGTGGAGTGAGGTGGAGAATATGGCAGCACATGGACCCTAATGGCATTGCTGCAGCCTGTGGAAACCAGTCACAGAGCTCGGGCAAGACTCGGAACGCATCAAAGCATTTGAGAATTTGGGGAAAGAGACCTCATCAGGGCAGGCTTCTAAGAAGATTCCCTCTGCCAGTTGAGCAGGAAGCGGGAGGGAGGAGGGAAGCCGGCGTCTGCCCCTACCCCTCGCAGAGGAACGGTGTTTGTAACAGCAGGTTCGTGCCGGTGGATGTGGTCTCCAGTAAGATGGCAGGTCCAGCTCTGCCAGGTCACAAGTTTTGGAGAGGGTGACTACACCTGCTTTGAACTCCTGTAACCCAATAATGAATACCTCAGGGTATGGAATGGTGTGATTCCATTCCTGGAATAGCCCATGGCTATTCCCTATGGCCCTGTCTCTGGTGGGCCTTGCAGACCCTTCCCCTGGCAGGGCAGTCTTGCCTCTTGCTCCTCATCCTACCATGCCCAGGCTTCCCTACTCAGCCAATGATTTGATTTCCTCTGGGTATGGGTGAATTCACCTTCTCTCTTCTTCGTAGCACATCTGTCCCCCTGGCCCACTCAGTCCTGCACCTTAACTTTTTGTGATTGTCCTTCAGTGTGACCCCCTCTGAATGGACTCCCTCTTTTTTCTTTAAAGACACTAGAAGACATAAACTGTCCTCCAAGCAAGCCTATTACTCAACTCCACTGCCTTCCTGGTTCTCATCCTGTGATGTCAAGGGGAGACTGAGGCACCCGGGAGGGGAGGACCTCAGGAAAGGAGCCTCCTAGCTCCTGCCTGTGCCCCAGGAAAGGAGGGGCCAACAAACACCACTGGCTGCAGAACAAGATCGCTTTGTTCTGTTCATTGTTATTGTCCTGTGTTTGTTCATTATTCCCCATGTTTCCTAGGATATGTTTTCTAAGCCAAAGCATTCATTTAAATTATTGCATTTTCTTGAATCTTGGTAAGAAAATTTGGTAGGAAGTAGATTTGAGGCTTTGCATAGCCGTGTCTACTATGACCCAAAGGACTCTCACATGGAACTTTTGTTTCCTGTGTAAGTCACACTTTTTTGCACCTCTCCTACCATGTCATTTGAGAGCTGCGGCTGAGTAACGTGTTACACAGCATCAATATCCCTGGCATCACGTCTTGATTTGTCCAGAAAATGAAAACTTAAGCTCTCTCAAGGACACACCTGGAGTTTTATTCCTTTAGAACTAATAGCTTGGTTTTTGTCAATGATGATTTGATCCTGTTGAACTTCTGATCCTTTCACGTAAGCCCTGGACCCAGCCACAGAGGTAGCAAGATTGGTTTTCAGAGTTTTTGAATGGCTGTTCTTCTTGCCTTCTGCCACAATCCCTCTCTCAGGGCCTGCTCGCTGCCCAGGTGAACCACACACATCGGCTGGATGAAATGAAATGCCCTTCTTGTCCTGTGTAATTGATGGAGTGGAACAAACTTGTTCTTGTCTTGTATGTCTACATCTAAAAGTGTACATTTTGAAAAGAGGTCTTATTCATCTAACTACTTTTTATTTTAAAGTAAGAATTTTAATTTCTGCCTCATTTGGTGATATTTTGTTTATATTAGTGGTCCTTTGGGTTTGCAAAGAAATCCATCAAGGTTACAAAATAACATTTTATAACTTTTTTATTTGTTTGTTTGTTTGAGATGAAGTCTCACTCTGTCACCAGGCTGGAATTCAGTGGCATGATCTCAGCTCACTGCAACCTCCGCCTCCCTGGTTCAAGGGATTCTCCTTCCTCAGTCTCCTGAGTAGCTGGGATTACAGATGTGCACTACCACACCTGGATAATTTTTGTATTTTTAGTAGAGGTGGGGTTTCACCATGTTGGCCAGGATGGTCTTGATCTCATGACCTCATGATCTGCCCTCCTCAGCCTCCCAAAGTGCTGGGGTTACAGGTGCGAGCCACCATGTCCAGCCAATTCTTATTTTTAATCTAAAAATAGCAAAGGAACCAAGGATTAGCACTGTTTTAACATGGTGGACACTTATAGCTAATTTGGCTTAAATGATGGCAGGTTGTCTGTCAGCTGAGGATTCAAGGCATCTGAGGGAAAAGTGGGCTACAGCTTGGGGGTTACAATGCACAGTGTGATGTGCATGAGAGTGTGATGTGCATGTGTGTGCAGGATGCGTGTGTTAGATGATATATGTGTGTTTGTGTGTGATCTGGTGTGTGTGTATGTGTGTGTGCAGGTGTCTGTGTTGGGAGCAGTTTAGTGGGAATCCCCAACTCCTGATAGCTGATCAAGCGTCCCACCCCCACTATCCCCCAGGAGATGTCTGAACCCTGCCTGTTTTCAGCAAGAATTCTACCAGGCCAGGTTAGCCAGATTGCTCCATCCACAGGCCTGATGCTTCCTCTTAGTGACTTAGCATCCACTGACCCCACCCTGCTCTTTGATGAAAATCCCCACTGTCCATGCTGTATTCAGGACTGAGTCACGTTCTACTTTTAGGCCTCTTTTCCGCTATTGCAAGAGTCCTGAATCAAATCTATTTTTATGGCTTTAGTTGCTGTCCAGTTCTGATTTTCTTTAGTGGAGAGAAACAGCCAGGGGGTCACCATAGTCAACTTGACCCTGATCTTCATAAAGGTATGAGAGCACTTTCAGGCCAAACTTCTAGTGAACCTGGGAGGTTTGGGACAGGGTGGTGAGCTGCCAGTGGCTCGAGGATCAGAGTGGAGAAGGGACTAGGATCTTCCTCGATCTCAGGCTTAACAACTGGGGGCATTTCAGTTCTACTCACTGCTCTTTCATAACATGATCCAAACCCTTTTTGGGATTCTTCTGGAAGCAACGGGAAGCATGGTGTTGATTACTCACTGTGTGAGCAGTGTGTTCCCTTCTGTGTGGTGTGAGTACTCTGCCCACATCTTATGTTTCACTTTGCACATGTGTGTCAGGGTTTGGGAGGCCAGCTCATGCTCGTTGTATTCTTGACTTTATTCTTTTGGCATCTTGACCAGAGCATCTCTACCTACGTGCATGCACCCTCGCTGACACCTCCTGGGTTCTCTGGCTCAGTCTCTTGTGGATTCCCTCCTCCCCTATTTCTGACCATGAAAGGCTCGCGCTGCCCTGCCCATCGGTGCCACTGCTCCCTGCAGTTCTCTGGGCAGACTCAGGACCCACAACACCAGGCCTTGTCTCCCTTTCCCCTCTCCAGCCCAGACTCAGACACAGACCCGCCCTGTGCAGCCTGGGACACCCCTGCAACGGCTCTCTGGCTCCTCAGCTCTCTGGCTATTGGAAACCAAACCCATTGCTTCCTCTCATAGTCCTCGTGCTAACCTAACCTGTCCTGATTTCCTTTCTCTACTTCTCCTGTCCTTCTGACACTTCGAGAGTTACATTTAATACTCCAAATTTACATGAATCATGGATGGAAAGGTAGGCTACTAATTTATATTTACTTTTTTGTTGTTTTAATGTTATGCCTTCCTTTCCATTCTCATTTTTGTATATGGTTGCCTATTACAGCAAATTCCTCAAAGAAAAATGTGAAATGATGCTTTGTATTATGAGGTAGATATCTTAAAGACCTTCTTTAAAAAATAACCCATCAGATCATTATTTATTTCTAAGTGGACTAAATTTCATTAGTATACATTAAAACTCACTAGCTACTTTGCCTGCTTATAGGAATTCTAGTAAACTCATTTGTTTAAGAAGAAACATCCTTGGCACGTCATGGGTCTTTGCAGAGATTGACGTAGTAAATAAGTTATATCAAACAGTTCTGAACTCTGCTCTAGTGAAAGCAGCAGCAGCTGGCCTGCGTTCTCATGCCCACACCCAGTTCAAGAGGGTATTCTGTACTCTTACTGAAGCATCACTGTCTCCTTGTGAGGATTCATCAGGACCCGCAGCAGAGTGAATTCACTAAGGTGACGTTGAGTCCTCGCTCCTAAGGACAGGCCTCACAGGCTGGGTCAGAGAACAGCACAGGGGAAGCATAGGTTGGAGAGGTGAGTTGTCCATTGCAGTCCACCTACCACCTTCTCCAGACGACACCGCGGGCTGCTCTGTGCTGTGAGTATTATTGCTTTCTGAAATTGTGCAGGAATCTACGCACTGCTCCTTTCAGTTTGAAATAGTTTCAGACTGTAAGCAGTTTAAACTAGATAAACTGTATTTCCTTCCAGCTAAAATATTCTCTCATCCTATCTTCATAAAACCCATGCATGCAGAGAATCCAAAAATAAATCAAGTAATGAATGTCACCTTCATATCCCCTTGCCTTTCAGCCCAATCAAACAAAAATTCCTTAAACAGAGTCCTATTAAAGTCACTGCTTAGTAACTGCTGGGAATATTAAACAAGCATTTTAGTTTCACTTGAGGGACAGACCCCACCTTCTGGTGTTTGATCCTGTGCCCTTCCAATCTGAACCACCTTCCTTGATGATCTCTGCTGTTAGCTTAGAAGAAAAACACCATCCATGACTCTTCTATGTTCCCAGCAGATTGGAGCTATGGAGGTGAGGTATACTGGAAGCTGGAGAACCTTCTATGCTTGATATGTTTTACTTTTTGCAAACTCCTCTAAATAAACAAGAATGTTGGCTGCCGAGACAGGCAGGACTGCAAAAACTTGGTATTTACCAAAGACCCTGTCGTACTTTCCTGTAGCACTCCAAAATCCTGGCACCTCCTGGCTGTCATCCTCGCGGCTTCTCCCACAGGGTCCCAGTCAGCCATTAACACAGGCCTCACTCGTTCAACAACGCAGTAAGACAATGACAGTGGGAACGGAAATCTGCTGCTCCTCTGATGACTGTCCAGCAGGAGACCGCAGAATGTCCTCTCAAGGTACAGCGCACATGTTTCCTGTGTGTTATTGCTTTTTAATCCAGATCATCTTGGAAGAAAAATAGCTTTCATTTATATTCTAAACTCATGCAAAGGGTTGTAAAGCTTGCTGATTCAGGAATCTGATTTATTTTACAGAAATTAACATAACCACTAAAATCAAACCCATTCCCTTCCCTATTGTGGCTACTAAAGTGGCCCAATTATGATAAAGAGAGTGCAAGAGTGTGAGTCGCATTTTCTGCTCATCTATTTTATTTTGGTGTCTTTAGTAAATGCAGGAGTCGCTGTTGCTCTGGCGGATCTACTCCCTTCACTCCTCTGGACCAGCCCTGCCTTGTCCTCCGCATCTGGCTTTTTTTTTTTTTTTTTGACACAATATGTCTTTTGATTTAAACAAAGCCTATTTTTATTGTGCCAAAATATACATAACATAAAATTTACCCTCTTAATACTTTTTAAGTACACAGTTCAGTGATATTAAGAACATTTACATTGTTGCATAGTCATCACCAGCCTCATCTCCAGAACACTTTTCATCTTGCAAAACTAAAATGCTGTACCCATTAAACAATCACTCCCCATTCTCCCCGCTCCCAGCCTCTGGCAGCCACCATTCTACTTTTTCTCTGTGAATTTGATGACTCTAGTCACTTATATAAGTGGAATCATTGTGACCGTCTTATTTCATTTAGCATACTGTCCTCAAAGTTCATCCATGTTGAGACATGTGTCAGAATTTCCTTCCTTTATAAGGCTGAACAATAGTCCACTGTATGGAAATGCCACATTTTGGACACTGTTGTATTTCTCTACCTGTATTTCCCAGAAACTACTTCCCACTTAGCATCTGTACTCAAGCTCTTAGCTCAGGATGTACTTTAGAGGGAACACAAATCAAGGAAGGTTTACACGTTTTTAATCCTTTGAGGTGTTTTAGACCCTGGTTAGTCAGTGGAATAAAAAACAAGGTAAAGAAATGGTGAACCTGCAAAAACTTTCTTCTGAAGGAACAGAAAAGAATACCAGGGATACTCAGAGAAAACTCAGGGCAACAGAGTTGATCTAAAGGTGTGCAGTGCATGGAAAGTGCAGGGGGAGATTCCTCAGACTCAGCCAGAAGACACAGCACTGGTGAGTCAGGGCAAATGGGTCAGGGTCCATGGCCGGTGACTTCTTGGTATGAGGGACCTGGATGAGGCTCATTCCCAGCGCAAGGCCCCAGAGAGCTGGACAACAGCTTCAGGCTCTACAGTGACCAAGAACCCAGGGGAAGGCGATGGTTTTCAAGGATTCAGGTAAATGAGACAGGTGAGAGCCTGCTCCAAAAGGTGGGCATGGGAGCAGAATTTCTCATATTCTCCCCTGGCTGGCTCT
Organism: Cheracebus regulus; assembly: GCA_963574635.1. Classification (NCBI taxonomy): domain Eukaryota; kingdom Metazoa; phylum Chordata; class Mammalia; order Primates; family Pitheciidae; genus Cheracebus; species Cheracebus regulus. The sequence continues at coordinate 146,486 of CAUYQU010080804.1, read as the reverse complement.
TTGGTGGTTGAGGACTTGGTCCTGGCTGGTGACAGCTGTGGCCAGCTGGGGAAGGACTAAAGTAGCAAAACCAATCTGAACTTTTTAACATTTCCCCCAGACGTTATACTTGCTTCAGTGTTGAGTCTACAAGCATCAGAACTTTGGGTGTGTGATGCTGTGTTCTCTTTCCCTTCTCTGAGACTGTGCTGTCTGCAGTCCTAACGACCATCTTCCCATCCCTTGGCAAAGCGGCTGAGCTGCAACAGGAAGAAAGATTGTTAATGGTTGCACAGCTCATCCCCACACAGATCACAGCTCAGGGCTTCTCCATCAAGCACTGCTGATTCATTCTGGGTTGCCCCTGAGTTCAACTATGAGGCGCTGTATGTAGCACAGCTGTCTCTTGTAAGCCTGCTCTTTCCGAGGTGGAAAGTGAAGATGTCTTCAGTAAAGAAACTGGTTAATACCGAGCCCTTCCTGACATCCTTTACAAAAGCTGAGCATGTGCTAGCACAGGGGCAAGTGCTCTGTAAGCTAGCAAGTTTAGTAGGGGTGAGGAGGTTCTACTGAAGGACTGGAGAGGCCAGGTGGATGCCGAATGAGAGGGGCTCCTGTGGGTTTATGTGGCAACAGGGGCCATCCCCTGGAGGTGCTGCAGATCCAACAAGCCTGCATCCTTTAGCCCGGCCGTTCTTCCACTGTGATTTGGAATGAGGACTGAGTAGCTAAAGGACAAAGCCTTGTGGCAGCTGCTCTCACAGCCACACCCACACTTCCTGGACACTGAGTGCTCCCAAAGCCTCACGTGGAGTCCTAGGGTGCATGCCGGTGACTCCCCAGGCCTTGCTCTCCTGGCTCAAAGGAATTGCCAGTGCCTGATTCCCCAGGAACAGCCTTCAGCCACGGAGGATGGGGTGCTGGGTGGAAAACAAAATTACCCTCTTCCTCACCTTTTCAGGCAAGTCTGAGACAAGTTTCACTCCAAGTCCCCAGATGGCACATGAGGTTCCCCACAGCAGAGACCTGCTCATTACTGGCTCCCATCCTTCTCTGTCTCACTTTTCACAAGTCATCTTTGTCTTCCTGGAAACAGATATTTGAAAGGAGTTAGAAGTACAAGTAATTTCTTGAGGTGGATAATACCTGTAAAACAAAACTGGGTGTGGGCTGGGCGAGGTGGCTCACGTCTGTAATCCCAGCACTTTGAGGGGCCGAGGCAGGTGGATCACAAGGTCAGGAGCTCGAGACCAGCCTGGCCAGCATGGTGAAACCCCATCTCTACTAAAAATACAAAAATTAGCTGGGCATGGTGGCGCATGCCTGTAGTCCCAGCTACTTGGGAGGCTGAGGCAGAAGAATCCTTTGAACCCAGGAGGCGTAGGTTGCAGTGAGTGGAGATCACACCACTGCACTCCAGCCTGGGTGACAGAGCAAGACTCTGTCTCAAAAAAAAAGAAAAAAAAAATGGAAAAGAAAAGAAAACTGGATGTGATGGTTAATACTGAGTGTTAATGTGATTGGATTGAAGGATGCAGAGTATCGATCCTGGGTGTGTCTATGAGGGTGTGGCTAAAGGAGATTACCCATTTGAGTCAGTGGGCTGGGGAAGACAGACCCACCCTTCATCTCGGTGGGCACCATCTAATCAGCTGCCAGTGAGGCTAGAACATAAAGCAGGCAGAAAAACATAAAAAGACTAGACTGGCCTAGCCTCCTAGCCTACATCTTTCTCCCATGCTGAATGTTTCCTAATCTCAAATACCAGACTCCAAGCTCTTCAGTTTTGGGACTCTAACTGGCTGTCCCTGTTCCTCAGCTTACAGATGATTTATTATGGGACCTTGTGATTGTGTGAGTTAATGTTTAATAAACTCCCCTTTATACATATAGTTCTGTCCCTCGAGAGAACCCTGACTAATACAGATTTTGGTACCAGGAGTGATTCTAGAGAAAAAGAATATTAAGAATGGAGTTCTTTGATTAATTTTGAGGTTTCTGGAGTTGGCTACTTAATGTAATTAGACCCCAAAATGCTAAGGACTCTACTTCTAATAGTATGGAGAACACTGATAGTCCTTGACATGAACTGTTCAGAGAATTATGAAAAATAAATGCATTTGACACTCCTGATTCACTGCTTATGAGAGGCAAGGAGCTTACTGACTATACATAATACTTTTGACCATATGTGGAGAACCGAGGAACATAATGAAGCTGATTGGTTTCTCCTAAGTTCAGTGGACAAAGTGATGTAAGAAAATGATGAACTTACTGTCTCCCGGCTTCAGAAGCAGATACGAACCCCAAATCTGCTAAGATTGCCCTGAGTGAGAGTCTTACCTCCTGTAGAGAAAGAGCTGAAATTGTGGAAAAACAGACACTAGCTCTTATCATGCAAGTGGCTGACCTGCAAGGACAAATGGATGTACAGCCTCACCAGGTGTCTACTGTTAATGTGAGGGCATTGATTGGAAAAGGATGGGACCCTGCAACTTGGAATGGGGACATGTGGGAGGACCTTGATGAAGCTGGGGACACTGAGTTTGTAAACTCTGATGAATCTTTTTTGCCAGAAGGAACACCTTCCCCATCCCCGGTAGGGGCAACATCTCCTCCCCGACCCAAGCCACCATCAGCCTTTCCACATTTGTCTGAGGAGATAAACCCTTCATTGCTTGAGGCAACCATAATGGCCTCCCCTGAGGCAGTTACTAGGCAATATAATGTTGATTCTCCTCAGGAGCCACCCCCTCACCTCTGTTTGCTTTTAGGCCATAACTAGACTAAAGTCACCGTGGGCCCCTAAAGGTGAGGTTGAGAGTGTGACCTGTGAGGAGGTGTGCTACACTGGAAAAGAACTGCTTGAGTTTTCTAATTTATATAAGCAGAAATCTGGAGAACGGGCATGAGAATGGATGTGAAGGGTCTGGGATAATGGTGGAAGGAACGTAGAGTTGGATCAGGCTGAATTTATTGATTTGTACCTACTAAATAGGAACTCTGTGTTTAATGTTGCAGTTTGAGGAGTTAAAAAAGGTTCTAATCATTTATTTGCTTGGTTAGCTGAAATATGGATTAAAAGATAGCCCACTGTGAGTGAGCTGAAAATGTTTGATCTCCCTTGGTTTAATGCAGAGGAAGGGATCCAAAGCCTTGGGGAGACTAGAATGGTGGAGCAGATTACTCACTTTAGACCTACTCATCCCAGCAGGAGCAGCCAGTAGATATACCCTTAACCAATGCCTTGCAAAACAGATTTGTGAGGGGGTCACCTGCATCTCTGAAGAGCCCTGTAATTGCTCTTCTCAGATCTAACAGTGGGAAACTACAACAGCCCAATCCAGGCAGGACTACAAATTGCTCAGATCCTTCAGGAATGAAGGTTTGGTTCACTCCACCAAGAAGAAAACACAACCTGCTGAGGAGCTTACTGAAGGCAAAGGGAATACGGAATGGGCAGTGGAAGGAGGTAGTCGTTAATACCTGCTGTGATCACATGACTAGAAACATGGTCACGTGGTCTCAGAAATGAAGACTGTAATGGTCATGAGTATTTCCTCCTTCTTTTGTTAAAAACGTGTTTGTGCACGTATACACTTGTACTAAGAAAATATCTTCATTTTATTTATTTTCTCCTTTATCATGTGACATAAGATTTGCTGACTTCATATCAGCATTTAAATATTGTTAACTTGATGTAATAGCATTTAGGTTGGGGATTGGTGCATCTCTGGTTTTACAAAGGATAGTTGTACTATGTTAGGCATAATTATGACCTTATTATTGTCTTTATTTGAAGATTATGTATGATCTCGGGAGATGCGTATGGGTTCAACTTGACAAAGAATGGACTTGTGATAGTTAATACTGAGCGTCAACTTGATTGGATTGAAGGATGCAAAGTATGGATCCTGGGTGTGTCTGTGAGGGTGTTGCCAAAGGAGATTAGCGTTTGAGTCAGTGGGCAGTGGAAAGAGTCTTAATCTGGGTGGGCATCATCTAATCAGCTGCTAGTGTGGCTAGAATATAGACAGGCAGAAAACATGAAAAGACTAGACTGGCCTAGACTCCCAGCCTACGTCTTTCTCCCATGCTGGATGCTTCCTGCCCTCAGACGTCGGACTCCAAGTTCTTCAGTTTTGGAACACAGACTGGCTCTCCTTGCTTCTCAGCTTACAAGTGGCCTATTGTTGGGCCATTAATAAACTCCCCTTTATACACACACACACACACACACACACACACACACACACACACACACACACATAAAAACACCCAGATACACACATATGTATAAACTCCCATATAAACTCCTTGGGAGTTTATATGTGTGTGTGTGTGTGTGTGTGTGTGTGTGTGTGTGAGTTAATATATATGTGTGTGTGTGTGTGTATGTAGAGGAAGGACTCCAAAGGCTTGGGTAGATTGGAGGTATGTATATATATCTATATCTCCTATTAGTTCTGTCCCTCTAGAGAACCCTGACTAATACACTGGGGGAAGTAAACCTAATACCAAGTGCAGGGCCAGAGTTGGGCAGAGGGAGCCAAGTGCTGACTGAGGAAGTCTCCACCAACCTGAATTTGCCCATTAGAGGGGTCCAATACCGGGCACTCCAAGTTGGACTGCAACACCAGCTGTGTGCAGTCCCTGGAAGGGATGGCCTGGGAAGAATGTCTGACCAGAAAAGCAGGGGAAGATCCAGCTGGCAGCCACTGAAGGCTAGAGGCACCCGCCCTCCTTGCAGCTGGGCAAGTTCTCCCTTGAAGGGAAGAGAGATATTCCACACTGCTCCCTATCACTGCTCCCTCCAAATCGCCACTCAAACCAATTCCTTGCTCTGGATCCTTTCCTCAAGGTCTGCTTCTGGGGGATGAGCCTAAACCAAACTTTAAGTTAATATTTATTATGCTTCATGTGCCCCATTTTGCAAGGTGTATATCCCTAAAAGCTGGACACCCTTAACCTGCCCATTTGACAGATCAGGAGACCAGCCTCGCAGAGACTGAGCAACCTGCTCCGTCATGCACGCCTCTGTTAGGCGATGATCTGAGATGTGGGCTCTTAATGAATGCGTTTACTGCTCCCAATGTGTTCATTCCAGTTTTTCACCCAAGGTGAGATTCCTGAGGGAGTTTTGTGGCTCCGTGCTAGTCAAATAGTTAAGGAGATATGCCAGATGGGAATATTTTAGCAGCCACAAGAACCATTGCTGAAGTTCTGTTCTCAGGCACTGCAGTGTTGCTCTCACAGGGGACCATGGAGCTGGCCCAGGCATCCAGCAAGAACACTGCAGGGAGTCATTCTATGTCTGCCTGAACTCCCAGGCCATGGTATTTTTATGCTGCACATAAAAATACATGAAGGGAGATTGCAAGATCCCTGGTGGAGAAGCAGGGCCACTTGCAAATTGCAAGCACCTGAATTAACATGATGTAGAGGAATGCCGATGTCTGTCACTTGCATGAATGTGTACTCTGAACAAGGAAGGCAAAGGACCTGGGGCAGGCATTGAGGAGAACAGCCTTGAACTGAGTCATCACAGCCACAGTGTCCCAAGAGCTCTGAGTTCCAGCTTGCTAGGCTGTCCTGGGAGGTGTCTGTTTCTACTTCATTTTCCCTTTCTGACTCCCCAAATAAATGGCACAGCTAGATGCAGAGGAAACAAAAGGGTGTTTTGAACATTTACAGGATTTAAGATAAGGATCCTCCTATCAGGAAGTAATTGAATGAAAAAAAATCAGTTAAGAGCGAGGTTTCCAATTTATATGAACACTTAGATTTGTCCCACAGGTTATTAAAGCCAAGCAACAAGGTTTTCATTCTGTTTGGAGGCCAAAAGCCGCAAAGCTATTAACTTGTATACATCTTGTGTGCTTCAAAATTGAAATTAGCTTCTTTAATTGCATCAGCATAAAGCAAATATCTGTTCCTCGGAGGACCTGGTTTTAAAGGTAGCTTGAAATTAAGTGACACCAAGGCCCACACAGATGTCATGACAGCAGCTATGAAAAGAGGTGACTTACTGTGTAATTGGGAGTGGTGCAGAAAAGTTGAAATAATGAGAATATTGTTTTTCTTTGTGCTTTCTTCCTCATTCTCTAGGTTTTATTATCAGCAATTAAGTGCTGATTAGTTCCTCCACTGTCTGACGCTTTGAGACATGCATAACAATCAGCGAGCCTGCAAATTGAGTGGAAACCCCTAATTGCTTAGATAATGATCCCAACAGATGCTGCTTCTCAGGAGAGGAAGTGCTCATATTACCAGGCGGGGGCCTAGGTGTCCTCTTTGTCCTTTCTTCTCACCTGTTAATTCCACCAGCAAAGGTGCCCAGCCCACCTGCTCGGTTCCCTGGAGAAATATTGAGGACACAGGAAAATGAGGCCTGAAGGCTGATAGTCCCAGGAAGAAGCAAGACTGAGATCAAGACAGAAATAATTGCACCAAGAGAGATAGGGGCAGAAAAAGGAAGAGGAAGAGGATGAGGAAGAGAAGAAGGAGAGAAGGGAGAGGAAGACAACTTATTTGTCCACAGTGCCAATGATGGTACACTTTCCATCTTTCCCCACATGCTATATTTTTCTTTTAATTTTATTATTATTGCACTTTAAATTCTGAGATACATGTGCAGAACGTGCAGATTTGTTACATAGGTATACATGTGCCATGGTGGTTTGCTGCACCCATCAACCCGTCATCTACATTATAAAGCTATCCCTTCTTTAGCCCCTGACCCCTTGACAGGTCCCGGTGTGTGATGTTCCCCCTCTTGTGTCCATGTGTCCTCATTGTTCAACTCCCACTTATAAGTGAGAACATGCAGTGTTTGGTTTTCTGTTCTTGTGTTAGCTTGCTGAGAATGATGGTTTTCAGCTTCATCCATGTCCCTGCAAAGGACATAAACTCATCCTTTTTTAATGGCTGCATAGTATTCCATGGTGTATATGTGCCACATTTTCTTATCCAATCTGTCATTGATAGGCCTTTGCTATTATGAACAGGGCTTCAATAAACATATGTGTGGATATGTCTTTATAGTAGAATAATTTATAATCCTTTGGGTATATAACCCAGTAATAGTATTGCTGGGTCAAATTGTATTCTTAGTTCTAGATCCTCGAGGAATCACCACACTGTCTTCCACAATGGTTGGACTAATTTACACTCCCACAAACAGTGTAAAGGTGTTCCTATTTCTCCACATCTTCTCCAGCATCTGTTGTCTCCTGACTTTTTAATGCTCACCATTCTAACTGGCGTGAGATGGTATCTCATTGTGGTTTTGATTTGCATTTCTCTAATGACCAGTGATGATGATTTTTTTTCATGTTTGTTGGCCACATATAATTATAATAAAGATAACTTGCTTTTGTGTAATTATCTCTGATATATTTGTGATGATATCTTACAATTTTGGTGCACAAGATTCTTTCATCTGGGTTACCTCTTTGAGTCATCCCATTGACCCCAAGGAAATCAAGGTTATGTAAGAAATGATACTAATGAGGGGTTCAGGCAATTCTTTTAGGGGATAAGAGGTATTTGCTGACTATCTTTACATACCAAAACTTAGTGCCTTAAAACACCATTAATTAAGCTCATAATTTTTGCAGGTCAGGTGTTTAGGAAGGTCTAAGCAATTCTTGGTTGGATTTCCCATGCTTGTTACAATCAGCCCTGGCTGGAGCTGCCATCATCTGAGGCATTTGGGCTGAAGGTCCAAGAGCTTGCTTAGCTGATGTCCCCTTCAGCCTCTCCAGCATGGGGATCTCAGGGGAGTTACATTTTTGACTGGGCATCCAGCTTCCCTTGGCATGAAGCATCCTAGGAGAACCAGGTAGAAAGTTCATGCCCTTCCACCTGCTTATGGAAATCACACAGTGCCCCCACATTGCACCTGTCCTTGCAGTGACTCATTATGGTCTGCCCAGATTCAAGTGGAAGGCTCATAGACCTCTCAATAAGGCACCAATAAACTGGTGCCATATTTTATTATCAGGACAAGAGACATTCACAATGCAGTGATTGAAGAAAAGCGGCCCCAGATGAGTCTTGTCCCAGGACTAGAACCTTAGGTGTCCTAGCAGTATTCCACGGCTGCTTCTGTGCCTGACAGGTGTTTTTGGCTCTCTAAGGATAAAACATGCAGGACACTCCATCATGGCGACCTAGTGTACTGCATTATTAAATAGAATAAAAAATAAGCTCCCCCCTCACACGACTGTCAATGAACTTATCTTCTGTTAAGTGACAGGAAAAGGTTCCCAGGAATAATGAAAAGGGAGGGGAAGGGATTAATCACACTCCTGTGTCTACATGCAGAACTGCTCTCACCCTGGTTGAGTTGCAGCAGAGATAAACACTGCCACAGGACCTGTGATGCTGTTGTAATTTATTATTTATGGTACACAAGTAGCATTCATGCATCGTTTCAGATATCATGAGAGGTACCTTTAAAAAATCACATACCTGTAGGCATTTGGCCTGCATAAAAGTAAAGAAAAATTAACCCGGTTGTGGGGACGGCTCTTGACTCTTAGAAGTACAAAGGTGGAGTGGCTTGTCCATTCTGGGAAGCCTCATAAAAGCAGAAACTGCTGTTCTCATGTTTATTAGTTTTCCCTACAGGGATTCAGACCAGTGATGCTTATCACCTTCTCTCCAGGATGTGAGGGGTCATTGTGCCTATTTTTAGCTAGAGAGGGCTTAGAGGCCAAGGGAATTTGGTAGTATTGCTACAGAATTAGATCAGATGGAGACATATAGTTACATGACTATATCACGTTCAGGATTATTGAGAAGTATGAGAAGTAAAGTGGAAATGGAAATATTTTCATTTAGTAGGTAATGGTAAAATTCATAACATTTATCGTACCCAAGTGTACCATGAGCACAGTCTCTTGCACACCCCCTTCCTTCCCCCAGACTTGAAACTAGTTCTGCCTTCTGGTGGGCACCACCAAAGCACTAACTAATGTGATCATTCTACTTTTTCATTCATTCTAAAATAATTTTCAGGCATTAACTGGTAAATTTCTGATTTAAAATTTAAAAAATTTAGTTCACCTAAATAATTCTATTTTCTGCTTTTCCACCTCTTCCCAATTTTAGGCAGGACTTCTTTTAGTTATTGTGTAAATACAAGTAATATCATTAAACATAGATTTATATTTTATCAATTTTATAAAATATCTTTGGAGTCATCTCTATTTCTGCACCCATTCCCAAACCTCTGTCAGTTGGATCTTTGTCAGAGAAGATAACATTTATTTTATATTCTGTATCATAAGTGATTTAAAAGTTCAAAACTAATAAACATCCTTAATAAGATATGGCAAAGTAAGTGTGGTTTACCCCCCAGCCACATACTGTGGTTGACTAACATTGCCTTTTCCAAGCCCAGTGTCGTGGCCTGGGACAACACAGGCAGATGTTTCTAGGAGAAAAATCAAGTTATACACCCACTGCCCAGCAGACAACATCTTAGTTTGCTTCATAGTTGAGCTATAATGTTCTTGAAAAGATTTTGCTTTGTCTGAAGTTTCTAATTGCCTTTTGGTTCTTGAATCCTGTACAGGTTCCATATTTTCCCAAATGTGTGAGTCTCTATCCTAAGACATGTCTGAAAGTTCTTTAATTGCAGGGACATGATCTAGGGGCTTGGAGGGTCCTGGAAAAGCCAGATAAGACATTTTAAAGACCCAATTTTACATAAAAGAACAAAAAGAGGAAGAACTATAGTAGAGTGTCACTGCTGTGGCTTCAGACTTTATCTCCCAGCCCAGGGAGATGATTGAGGGGGAAAGAAGGACAGAATGTGAATCTAACAAGCTTGAGGCCTTCATCAGTGCCTATACTGGCAAATTAAGGAGCATGCACTACCCAAGATGGATAAGCTGGTGGAAATGGAGATGCTGAATCCCAGGCAGGTGTTTGTATGCTGATGTTTGTCTTCCCACACTTGGATCAAAAAGACCAGGTAGCATGAGCTCCCAGCCCTCTCACCCTCTCTTCATACCACCATGCTTCCTTTGCCCCTGTTCAGCAATGAGAAACAAGCAGAAATGCTCTGTACATACATATTGCCAAAAAACACGAACACAAAATCAAATAAAAACCTACATCAGAAGAGAAATTAACCAAAGGAGAATGAGTATAAACACACAGTTCTCCAAGATGCTCAATAAATCACAAACATCATTGCTCCATAAAATCAGTTAAAAGATAAATACATACAGCTAATATGTATAAGGTGGAAAAAAACAAGTTAAAAGATAAATAGAAATTCAGGTAGATATTATAAAATATCAGAGACAGACCCATAAACGCACTTACTCAGTTTCATGAAGATGAGAACAGAAGAAATAGAACAGAAATAATTTATTCAAACTGTAGTAAAACAAAATATTCTTGAAATAAAGAGCTGTGTCTGTAGCCTTAAAGGCCACACCATACTCTGGAAAACATGTGATGAATTCCCTCTTCGAATGCTTTTAGCATTTCTTGATCCCTGTATTTACACTTCAGTGTTTATGGTTTTTGAATCTTTTGAATTGTGGTTTCTAAATATTTCTCTCCCATTTTCCATCATCTTCCCTTTTTATTTATAGTCTGAAAGGGCTTTACCTTTTAGCTTTACTAATGATTTTAACTTCAGAAATACTAATTTTAACTACCAAGAATATTTTCTTGTTCTTGATTCTTTTCCCCCGCAAACTGTTCTTCTGTCAAAGAGATAGTTTCACAAATACTTGTGATGATGTTTTGGAGTTTTGAATGTGATCTCTTTTGAATTATCCAATTTCCTATGAAATAGGTTCCTTTTGTTGGCCTTGGCTGTTCCCCTTGGAATTGCTGCCTTTTCACCACTTCAGTGAGGACTGGAACAATTCCAGCACCTTATCGCCACCTGTGAGCATCTCCCGTCGCTCCAGCCACAGAGGTCACCATCTCCTTGATTTTTGGTTTCATTTTTCTCTTTTTTGATTATGTAAGTCTAACCTTCATATATGTATGTTTAAATAATATTTATTTTAAATTTTAAAAAATACATTGAAATGCTATCAAAGTATGTTTCTCCGAGAACCTGTTTTTAATTTTTCCTCCCTTTACCCAAGTGTTTCTATGATCAGTCCTGTTGCTGTGTGTAGCAGTGGTTCATTTTCAGACAGGCAGCTCTTGTAAATTACTCTGGCCAGTGAAACACATGCAAAAGGGGACATGTGTCAGTTTCAGGAAGCGTTTAGAGTCAGCCCATGATTTCCTGTGCTCACGCCCATGGCTGCCACATCTGGGGAAGCGTGTATTGACACGGAGCTACCACAAGGTCAGCACCTCCTGGAGTGATCGGCCGCAGCCAGGAAGAGGTGGCCCTGGAGGGTTCTGGGGGCCAAAGCCAAACTGGCATGAACAAGAAATAAGCTTTTCTATGCCAGATCAGTTAAGATTCTGGAGCTATTTCTAGCACAGGATAATCTACCATACCTTTTCCTTCGATTTTTGTGCCTGCAGTAATGGAATTAATTTCATTTTCCTACTCTCCCTTCCTTCCTTCCTTTCTTCCTTCCTTCCTTCCTTCTTTCTTCCTTGTAATTCCTTCCCTCTCTCCCTTCCTCCCTTCCTTCTTTCTTCCTTTTTTTTTGGACAGAGTCTCACTGTGTCACCCCGGCTGAGTGCAGTGGCACGAACTCGGCTCACTGCAGCCTCCGCCTCCTGTGTTCAAGCAATTCTCCTGCCCCAGCCTCCCAAGTAGCTGGGATTACAGGCATGTGCCGCCACGCCTGGCTAATTTTTTTGTATTTTTAGTAGAGACGGGGTTTCACCATGTTAGCCGGGATGGTCTCGATCTCCTGACCTCGTGATCCACCTGCTTTGGGCTTCCAAAGTGCTGGAATTACAGGCATGAGCCACCGCACCGGCCTCATTTCACTTTTATTTACGGATCACTGATTGTCTACCTCCACCCACGAAACAGTCCTTTCTACCACCTCCCCCACCCCGGGTCTTGCAGCGCCATCTATTTGTGTGAGCCTGTTTCGGCTCCCTTCAGCTCCATCATCAGCTCATCAGTCCTGAACAAATACCTCTGTAGTCTTCATTACTGCAGCAGAATAGTAGCTAGTGTAGCAACACTCTCCGCTTTTGATTTTTCGGGGCTGTCTTTCCCAACCCACCCAATAAGTTTTAGAAACCTACAACCACATACACAAAAGAAAGCTTCTTGGGGTTTTGATTGTGATTGCATTTGAGGAGGTTATCTTTACCATATTGAGTCTTCCTACTCATCATGGGCTCTGGGCTGTCTGTCTATTTTGATGTATCTAAAGCATTATAATTTTTTGGAACAAAAGAACAGAATTTCTTGAGTTTAGGCAACCATCTGGAATTAGAAGTCTATTTGCAACAGTGTTTCACAGAGTTAAACTCAGGATTCAATACCATAAAGCAAAGTACAGGGAAGAGAGGGACTGGGGAGAGGACTAAGCACCAGGTATTTTCTCAGTGTCGGATGCCCCTTGGGTATCATGCATGCAGTATTTTAACTTATTTCTATGAAACCGCTATCAAGCATGTAACAGTTTCTCCATGAAATCAAGTCCCAGTTATGTTAAACACACTGTCAAAGCTCAAATCCTGGGAAGAAGTGACAGGGCTATGATTGGAGCAGGCCACTTGGATTGCGAGTCAGGCTTTCCCAATATCATCATGACAAGTGTGTTAAAGAAATTTTAAAGATTTTGCCTGACTTTCTTCAGGTTGATGGGCTGGCTTATTGTCTTGGCTTATTTCTTCAGGTTGATGGGCTGGCTTATTTCTATCAAATTTTTAATTATTACAACAAATTTTATTTTTATTTATTTTTTGTTTTTTTGAGACAAAGTTCCGTTCTTGTTGCCCAGGCTAGAGTGCAATGGCACCACCTCAGCTCACTGTAACCTCTGCCTCTCTGGTTCAAGTGATTCTCTTGCCTCAGCCTCCTGAGTAGCTGGGATTACAGGCGCCCACCACCAAGACTGGCTAATTTTTTTATTTTTAGTAAAGACAGGGTTTCACCATGTTGACCAGGCTGGTCTTGAACTTCTAACCTCAGGCCATCCACCCACCTCAGCCTCCCAATGTGCTGGGATCATAGGCATGAGCCACCATGCCTTGCCTACAATAAATTTTAGAGTAATATCCTGCTTATGCTGATAAAAAGTTTATAACTTTAAAAACGTCTACCCACAGGCCAGTTTGGAAGAGGTCAAGAGATACTTCGTCATCTTTTCATCAGCAGAGGTTCGTGAGCTTACCACTTGAAGAAATAGAACAGCAACAATGCTGTCAGTTCTGGAGAAGCCCACGGGGTGGGCACAGCTGTTGCAATATTTTGAGAAAGGACATTCGTTTCCTCTTAGTCTCCATCGTCGTACTCTTTTTCCATAACCTAAGGGGCAATTTATTACCAGTAGAAATAAATTGCATTGTGTACCAGCTCTGGCTTTGAAGTTTTCATTTTCTGTCTGTAATAACATGCTATGATTATGTATGAACTTCTAAATGGGAAGAGAGGAGACGTAATTCCATTAAATTTCCCTGGAGAAAGGAAGTCAGATTTAGTTCATACACAAGGATTCTTCTTGTTATATAACCGCAGCGTTTGGAGCATTATTTTCAGAGTTGTTCACTGTGGCTTGATGAGATTTTATTTTATGTAGTCAGTCCAAGCTACCCATATTTGACTTAACTTGAGAGGCAATAACACAAAAAATTTTCTTCCTTCTGAACTAGTAAAATGTACCTGACTTTCCTACCCCCACCCTAGGGGAATATGAATTTAGCTCTGATAAAATTTAGCATCTAAGTTACATTTGCTCTCTCCTTTCCACAGGCTGAATATTTTTTCTACCAATGCACAAGGTCTACCAGCCACAGACAGGCACTGTTTTTAGATGATCTCGAGGCATCTCATTTTACAAAGGATATAGAAGCAGATGCTATATAGAAACTGGTGGAGCAGGATGGGAGAGAAGACAGAAGACAAGGGTTGTAGCTTAATCATATAAACTCTGGGTGCAATACCAGGGTCTCCCCAGAAAGCCATCTGTGAGGTGAGTAGATTCCTAATTAGCTCTAGAAGGGTGGGCAAACACAGCTGAAATGTGCCTTTTAGTAGCAGGAAAAGCATCTGCTATAGTTTGGATGTTTGTCCCCCAAGCCCCATATTGAAATTTGATCCCCAGTATTGGAGGGGGGCCTAAGAGGACGTGCTTGGATCATGAGGACAGATCCCTCATGAATGTCTGGGTACTGTGCAGTGAAGAGTGAGCTCTCACTCTGTCAGCTCCCTTGAGAAACTGGTTGTCAAAACAGGCCTGCAACTCCCCATCTTTTGCTTCCTCCCTCACCACGTGGTCTCTACAGACACGAGCTCCCGTTCGCTTTTCATCATGCGTGGAAGCAACCCGAGGACCTCACTGGAAAGACAGCGGATGCGGGCACAGTGCTTCTCATCCAGCCTGTGGAACTGTCTGATAGAAACTTCTTTTATTTATAACTTACCCAGACTGCAGTGTTTCTTTGTAGAACACAAACAGACTAAGCATCTGACAACCGAGTTGTTCAATGAAGAGACTGTTAGAGCCTGGGGAAGAGTCATCATGTTCAATTGGTACAAGATGCAATTAACTAATATGATTTGGGACAGCTGTCTCCACTGAGGTCACCAGGGGGTCACAGAGTGATGCTTCAGAAGGAAGAGCTGACTACTTCCCACCCTGGGCTCCATTTTTGTCGGGGCTCTACAGAGAGACAGAACCGACAAGATATACAGAGAGAGAAATATGACAAGGGGTAGTAGGGGAATATTGGCCCACTCAGTTATGGAGGCCAAAATGTCTCGTGATAAGTTCCCCACAAGCTGGAGAGTGAGGGAAGCTGGTAGCACAGCTCAGTGCAGTTTGGAAGGCCTCAGAGCCAAGGAAGCCAGTGGTATAACTCTTAGGCGGAGGCCCAAGGCCCAACAGCCTTTGGGGAGGTGGTGCTGTGAGTTTTTGAATCAAAAACAAGAGAACCTGGAGTTCTGATGTCCAGGGGCATAAGAAAGTCGTCCAGCTCAGAAGAGAGAGTGAGAACACTCTTTCTTCTGTCTGTTCATTCCGTGTAGGACCCCAGAGGACTGACGGTGCCTACTGGCACTGAGGCTGGAGCTTCCCCACTCAGTCTTGCAACTTAAACACTAATCTCAGAAACACCCTCACAGATATACTGAGGGAGCCCAGTCATTCCAATCAAATTCCAAACCACCCGGCTTTCCCTTTCAGCAGAAGAGAGATGCGTTCAGTGCCTACTGAAGCACTGGAGATAAACGATGCTTTACCAGCTGTCTGAGTCTCCCTTAATCCAATCAAATTGATGCCAGAATCAGCCATCACAGGCCCTTTCTGCATCCACAGGAACTGAGGGTGAAACGGATCAAACTGGCTTTTGAAACATTTCTGCTTTCATCCTTGAGCTCTGAAGAACCCCACCGGCTGTTAAGGAAATTAGATTTGGGCTTTGTGAGATTCTGTCTAATCACTTGTAGAGAACGTCTAATTTTCTGAACTATTTAGGATTGAGCAAAAATTTTTAAACTATGTTTTCTATGTACACTTATTTTTCCTCTTTATCCAATAAAAGTCAAAAATGACAGAAATAAAAAGTTTGAGACTTTTTAGGGTGCATGTGTTCAGGGGCAGGAGGTGGGGGTGTCAGGGAGGGAGAGTATGCTACTGGACATGTGAGATTAGCAGCCACCAAGCCTGCTTAATACTGCCAAGCCCTGGTTGTTTATATGAGCTTTCAGAGTATTGCCGGGGAATCTGACTAACTTTCAAAAAGCCAGAGGGCCTGGAGATTCTGTGCTGAGACCCAGCTGTAATTTTCAAGTGACTCCCACAACCAATCTTGCCAAATGTGGAAAAATGTTAAGGAAGTTTCTGCAGTCAGTGAATGAGCAAGAAGGTATAATGCCTACTGTCTTAGGGAAAACGATTTGTGGCGAATGAAACTCAGATTGGGAGATGTACTTTGGTTTGAAATGAGTTTGAATATACTTAGGGTGAAATGGGATTTAGAATTCTGCCATAACAAAGATTACTTAATAATTACAATGGAATTTTTCACTGTCCATTAGCTCAAAAAATCCAGATATTTCTATGAATCCAGTTATTTGTCAAATTAATGTGAAAGCTTGCCTACATCTTTCCATTGTGTGCAGATATTCTGCACAGTGTAAATTTGGTCTCTGGATGTGAGTGTGCCCTGGACACAATGCATAATAGAGAGATACTGTGCTTCGTGCTACACACTGCGCTAGGCGTGTATTACACATCGCTCTGCATCCTTACCACAAACCCATTGGTAGTATGATGCTTCTCTTTTGGCCAAGGAGGACGCTGTGCATCAGGCCAGTGAGTTCAGGGATCAACAGCCAGTAAGTGGGTGTACTGACTCCTAAGGCCAAAGCCCACCCACTTGCCAGGTAACTTTCTAGGGATGTAAAGACATTTAATGTTATGATGGTATATTTGTTACATGAGTGTATCCATCTACCAAAAGTGTGCTTCCATGATTTGTGCAATCAGATATGGGATGTAATAGTAACGTTTTTACCCAAAGACTTTTTTCATCACCTTAAGACATCACTTCTACTCAGCTTTATTCCAATGATTTCAGGCAGAGTTTAAAAATCTATCAGAATTAAACATATTGGTGACCTCTAGACAAACAGACAACAGGATAGGAAAGATGGAGCTAAAACCAGGGCTGAGTTCAGTTCACAGATGGCTCATGGTCCTACTCAATCACCAGAAATGGGCTAAACATTTGCCTCTAAGCTTTCCAGTAAGCAACATAACAGGAGCCATATCAGCTCAATAGGCCTCAGAGTCCATGAGAAATAAACTAAATGTTCGCTTAGGGAAGGTAAAGCTATTTCTGGTAAGGAATTCAGAGAGAGTTTTCCTTTGAGTTGTCATAAAGAAGATACTCTTTGATGTAGAGCATAGCATTAACTACATGCGTATGCAAGTTTTAAAGGCTAAATCTCATAAAATCTTTTAATATAGGCCATAACACCAAGCAGCAAAAATAGAGAACTTGGGGGTTGGGGGTTGAAATTTGCTGTGTTTGGAAACTAATACGATTATTGGTTTTCTATGTTCTCATTTAATCCAGGGTTTTAAGGAATCTAGAGAAAAATCAGGATTGATGTTTTTCATTAGTGCATTTTCTTACATCTGAAGCTCTTGAACACTCTGGGTGGCGGGGAGTTTGGGTTGCACTGGCTTGTGATAGGTTTCCGGGAGAGCCATGTGCTTCTTAGCTGGACCACCCGAGCACATCCTTAGGAAAACTTTTTGTATAGTCTAGGAGGTAGGGAAATTTCCTATGGGTGCTTTATTCAGCTATAGTCCTATAATCAGCCTTCCATATAATTTGATCGAACTGACCAATGTGAAATGAAACTGTTGCTAAGACCCCAAACTCTCCAGACAAAATGGACTCTGTGGCTAGCAGAAACACCCAAATTAAAGTAATGGGAACCCAGTGGCCATAGTAAGAGAAGGGTTGCCACGTGCCTTTTGTTTCTGAAGAGGGCGGTTCCAAACAAACACTCTGTCTGTGCCTCTGAGCTAAGACAATTCTTGTGAAGGGAGCTGAGACACCATGGTTGGAAATCTCCTCCCACCAGCCTGAAAGGGCATCCAACAGACACTTAGGGTTTGGGGTTTAGAAACTACCCAGTCAGGATTCAGTTATTTTCAACCAGACAGAATTCAATGAGTTTAAATCCTTAATTTGCATATATAGACCTTACTGAAGACTGTGACAGGAATTTTCTGTATTTAAACCAGACCCTTTCTTTGTTCTCCGGTATGTGCTTTTGTTTTTCACCAGAGCCTGTGTCTCTCTGATATCTGGATTGTTTTCTGTTTAATAAAAAATAAAGTTCTCAACTTTTCGTCCACAGATCTCATGGTTTTTTGTCAGCACCTCAAACAGATGTATGTGAAGGTGGAAAAAGCAAAACTCCAGGGCATTAGCTGGGGTTAGAGTCTCTGTGTTTCCACCTGTCAGATTTAGGCTTCATCCCCCAGAACCCACCTCCTTTTAACCAAGCACATGCTTTCCCTCATGCTTATACTTGAATGATTTCATAAGGTGAAAGGAAGATTATAATAAACATCACAAACTTTATACGATTTGAGGAAGCCCTTTTCAATATTTGCTTCTGTTTCCATCTTACCAATCCAGCTCAGGCTGGCCTGACTTCCTTCCCATTTTCCTTTATTCCTTGTTTACTTCCCACTTATTTTTTTGTTGGGTAGTTTAGGTATAAATGTAATAGTCTTTATCATACTTCATACAAGGGAAGTGGAATTCCTAATTTCTGGGATTGGGGCAAGGATTTTATTTAAAAATCATCCAATGATTGGAGGTAAGAAGGAAAATCTCTTCTTTGAGGCCTCCTGAGAAAAGCTTCAAAAGTTTTTCAGGGAGCAGCATGTCGTATGTCCCCAGTACTTCATTTGTTTTATTTTCTTCAGTTGTGGTAGAAGGAAAAATGGTCACAGTTCTATGCACCTCCTGTCATCAAAAGGCATGATCAGTTTCCCCATCTGTTGGCCCTGAGTTTGACCAGATTTGGCCAATAGAAGTCAGAGGATGTGACAGGTGCCAGTTACAAGTTTGGGCTACAAGTTCTACAACCCCTTTTAGAAATCAACTGGATCACTGTGTAAATAAGATCAGGTTAGCCTGCTGGAGAATGAGGTCCAATTGCTCCCGTCATCCCAGATGACAGCCAACCAACCACGAGTCATGTGACTGAGGTAATCTTAGACCAGCCAAATTCCAACCAACCTTGCAGTAGACCTCAGACACATGAGCAAACCCAGCTGAGATCAACCAACCCTAGACAGGTCATCAGAGTTGCCCAGTAACACACAGCATCATGACCAATAATAAATGTGCACTGTTTGAAGTTGCCACATTGTTACGCGGTTCGCTATGCTGCAAAAGCTAACTGACACATCAACTCTGAAACCTCCTCGGTTTAATCAGGGTGCTGGCAGATACAGGGCAACTGTGCCCAGGTTAACATTACTTTGTCTCAGAATCATAATTAATTCAATTGCAAGTGACAAAAATCTAATAGAATCTAACTTACTCAAAAAGGGGAATTTACTGGTTCACAGAACCAATCGACAGCAAGCACAAGGGTGCGACTGGGGACTCTTGGTTGACTAGAGCCAGGAACGTGAGCTGCATTGAAGTTTTCTCTTTCAGATTCAGTGCACTTAAGTGTGATGGAAACCTTTCTTTAGAAGAGAAAAAAAGAAACATTATTCCAGGGTATGTTTACCATATATTCTTGGGCAGGAAGGGTGAGGTTGATAAAAGATTCGTTTTGTTTGCTTTGCTCTCTACAAGATTCCCTTTGTCTCATGGCCTTTAGAGCTGATAGCAGAATTAGGCAGACCTCACCTGTTGAAGACTCATAGTGGAATTTGTTATTCTTTTTGGCTGCCTGGAATCTGAACCACCTTCCTATATTTTGGGGATTCTCTACTGACTCTGGCAGAATCTGGCCCCCATTATGTAAATGGGAACTCCTGGACAGCACCTTCGCAGCCTCCCTTGCAGCTGGGACCTGGTTACATGATCTGTCTCTGCCGATCAGGCACCTGCCCTCAGTTTACAGGACACCTGTGATGTGAGGTGGCTATGGCCTCTGGGAACCCGTCCTACGATGATGGTGGTCTTGGGCAGCTAGACCCTGGGGTCTGTGGGCGTCAGCCGCAGAGTTTCTACGGAAAGCACCCAGTGTTCAGTGTCAGAGCTGCATCTTCAGCCGGCAGCTGAAGGTGCTTCCACCAGGCCAGTTTTGGGGCTGCTGCTGGCTGCACTGCCTCCTAGCCTGGTTCCCCTATCTCCTTCAAGATTCAGTAAGCTTTCCAGCACCATTTTAACACATTTTTTCTTGTTTGTTTGTTTAAATTCCCCAGTCATTAGCTATTGCATGCAACTATGAAACCAGGATAAAGCCACACGTTTCAGGTAATATGATCCCTTTGAACTGTGTGTATTTATTTTGTCTTAAGGAACTGTTGGCTTGCAACCAATGCCAAAATTTGAGTCATGTCATGCTTATTGAGCTTTTGCTTACACCCTGAGGCAGAGAATCTAGCCCTGTAACTCAGCAAGGTGGATAGCTGTCAGGTCCAAGTATCTTTGCATCTGTGGTCATGACCTGAGGAACACTGTCTGCACTATAATCTTACTTTTTTCAGTCTGCACTTAGATGTCCCCATTTGAACCAGTTTGTTTCTTATGGCATCTTGTTCAAACTCAAAAGCAGCAGTACAAAAAAAAAAAAAAAGAGAGAGAAAACTTTAAAATGTCTCTTTCAAAAATCCAGGTAGTCAGATGTTCTTACTAGTCATTTTTGTGCAACAAATTAATTTCCAGTTTAGTTTCTTAAAATAATAATTTATTATCTCTCACGATTGGGTTCAACTGATGAATTGTCACGTGAGGTCTCTCAGCTTATTGCCATTACATATTGTCTAAGACTACAGTCATCTTAAGGCTCAATGGGGCTGGAAGCTCAAGGTGGCTTCTCCTCTCCCAGTCAGGTGCCCAGCTGAGATGGCTGACCAGCAGGAGCTGGCCATCAGATCTGTCTTTCCATGCAGCCTCTTGAACTGACCACCTTAGACTTCCTGACAGCCTGGCTGTTGGATTTAGGAGTGAGCTTTCAGATCTAGCATGGTGCCACTTCCACCATATCTTATGGTTCAGAGCAATCGCAAAGTCTCCCCAGATTCAAGGGCAGAATATCATAGACCTCACATTCCAATGGGAGGAATGTCAAAGAATTTGTAGCTGTCTTTATTCCTCTACTTGGTGGCAAGCAGTCAAAGTCCCAAGAGAAAAGCTTATTATCTGTTGTCTTAACTTGGATTTCCCCAGAAGGAGATACTGAGAAAAAGACTGTGAGTTCAATGCTATCTCTGGAAACACTAGCAGGGAAGTGAGACAGAGTAGGGAAGAAATCCAATGAAAGGTACATTATCAAGGAGGTGACTGAGTGTAGGAGACTGGGCTAGTTCCAGTAGGGAATTTGGATGATATGTGGATATGCGCAGCCGTGCTGGCAGAGATGTGTGGGAGCTGGGATTGTCCACGGCTGCTTCCAGATGTTAACTCCCTGGCACTTCTGACCTCACTCTGACATGCATGTTCAAAGATGATTCTGGGAGCTTTTCAGGTGAAGAGAAGGCAGGCTTGGAGCTGGAAGCTTTCGGTTGTCAGCACTGGGTTGGCGCATATTGAAGGGCCACTGGCCACGTCTGCATCTTAGCCAACCAGTAGCTTCTCTGCCAAAATAGGGGCAGGAGGGACCTATGTTACTCCTTGAAATTTTTCTTCCTTCCCTTTGTGACTTTGATCTCCCCTTTAAGAAACTATCACTTGGGATTCTCCAGTTTCACCATTGATTGTTTCTGCCACAGAACGTGTTGGTTATAAGTTACACACCTAAAGGCAGACTAGCTTAGGATAAAAGTAGGGAAATATTGGCTTATGTATCCAAACCATAGTGAGGAAAGAGACAGAAGGAGGTATCAGGGACAGTTGGGTCCAGAAATCAGTTGCTGTCAGACATCTTAGTTTTTCTGTCTCTTATTTCTGGCTTTCTCTGCACTTCAGCAATACTCTCAGACCTGCTTCTCCACAGTACGGAAATATGACTGAGGGCCTCTCAGGGTTCATCCAAGAATTGCTACCAAAAATGAATTTGAAGTTCAAGTTTTTAAATTCTGTGGAATAACTCAAACTGACACAGCATGGCTCATTTGCCTAGCTCTGAAATCAATGGAAGGCAGAGATGGGAGATGAGTGAATTATTAATGATAGTTTTCCTTGGAGTCATGCTATTGTAGGGGTTTAGGGAGACTATTTCCAAAAATAAGGGAGGTACCTTACCTAGAGTGGAAGCAGTGCTAATCAGAGGAACTTTCATCTTTAGATGAGTAGCTTATAAGAAAATGTTTCTCAAACCCTAGTGGGTCCCATCAGACCTCCTGGCCATCCTCTGGAGGGTGCCCTGCAGAGCACAGAGAAGCAGAATAAATAAAATCTCAAAAATATCCAAGAGAAAACACGTGTTTAAGAAGACGTCCTGTTCACTGACCAGGGCAAAGGTTTCTTCACAACTTCATCCTCCACCTTTCCCACCTTCACAGCCAACTTGTAGCAACAAAGGACTATTTAGGTAATAAAAGTGTGGAGTCCCCTGTGAGGAGTGGATCATTCACAAGGGGGAGATCTGCATAGGGCCCTGATTGTGCCCTCACCCTCTAGGGAGGCTCTTGGGGACCTTTTGGTCTGTCCCTCTTTCAGCAATGCCCCCTCTGGGATCCCAAGGGAGGCAGTCTTGGTGACATCATGTAGGACACCAAGTGGTAGTTGATTGACCCCAAATAGGGAAATGCTGGCATAAGTATCCAAACCATAGTAAGACCCCACTGGGGTCTATCAGATTCTCTTTCCTGGAAAATTTGAATTTTGGAATCTGAACAAGATGAAAACTGAGTTTTGGGGGTCAACATGCATCCCAGCTAAGTTTTCCTGTTATATATTGACTATGTAGAGTGAACAAATCGTGACTCCAGGCATTCTGGAGAGAAATAATTTTTTTCACCCAACTTTGAGATCTCGAGTTTCTTGAGTGAAAGAGGTGCTGGGAACGTATGAGGAAAGATCCTCAAGAGGCAGAGAAAGACAATCAAGTGGGGTGGAGGACGTAAAGAATCAAAGAGATTCTGGAACCTTAGAAAGGGATGCTCCATCATGTTTCCTGTTACTGAGGACTCAAATAAATGGACAACTGAGTGGCCACCGGCCCTGGTTGACTTTGTCAGAACAAGTTCTGCTCCACAGATACCTGCATTCCCCTTTCCTCACAGGACTGCACTCGCTCAGTGGACTTTCAAGCAAAGCATGGTTGCAAGCACAGAGTGCAGCCCTGGGCTCCAGAGCCTGCCTTTTCCTTCACCTGTCAACCATAAAGTTCCATTTTGTCAGACAGAGCAATCTGGCTTGAGCTCTATCTTCAGCACCATAATTTAAGTGGACTCACCATCCCACGCGTCTCTCCCTGAGATCCTCACCTATTCACAGGGATGGCCCCAGCAGCCTGGCTGGCACAGTGTGACTCTTTCCCTGCAGCCATACTTGTTTGATTCTAGGCTCGTCATGTGATCTGTGCTTGGCCTATCATATCACCTTTAGCAGAAATTTTAATCAGAAGAACTAAGTGAGGCAGGCACTGGGGTGGCTGGGGCATAGCTAAGCTGATGGCAGCATTTGGAGGGAAGGGCTTCCTTTCTCTGCTGAGCTTTCTGGTTGCTTCCCACCTCATTGCTGAGGTGCTCAGTCCTTCCTGGAACTCATGAGGTGTCCACTTACTTTCTCATAGATCCTATTTGTTTCTTAGATGCTGCAGTGAAAGTTAAGTGGCTGGTTTCTATTGTTTGCAGAAAAGAGAGCTTTAGTGATTATATTCACTCACTTTTTCACCCAAAATTATAAGGACACTTAAGCCCTTTACATTTAGCCACAAGCAGAAGGAAAAAGGAAGCTGGGGATGAGTAATGGGTTTTCTTTGGAGGGGTTGGAGGCTACTAGTGGCTCCTTAATTCAAACATTTGGAAATTCCCAGTTTGTAGTAGCAAAGCTCAACCTAAATAACTTTTTTGGACATTTCAAGAAGCTCTAAATAATGCAGAACAATAAAATGCTTTGTTTCTAACCAACATGCAATCTTGCAAAGCCTGGTGTTTGCAAGAGGTCAGAGAGATTTAAGAGTTTTAGCTGAATTCTGAATCTATACAATTTTGAACTTCAGAAATGTTAATCCTTTCTGACCTTCTGAAAAGAATATCCAACTGGGATCATTCAGTAAAGAAAATGAAATTCTGGCCTCCGGGCAGTTCTGCCTCTGCAGGTGTGAGAAGCATTTTTCCTAACCGTTGTGCGTTCTTCCGTGGCTTCAAGCCCCAACGCCCCGGGACGGTCCAGCTACACCAGTCAGCCTGGAGCATGCTCCTCGTTCCACGTGGGGTTGTGCGGGCGAAGGCTGCAGCAAGAGGCTTCTCAGGCTCCCGAGCTGTGTTCAGATGCTGTGTCTTTCCTCCCACCTCATCTACAGGTCAAGCCCATGCAAGACGAAGGCCCTGCCTTGCAAGGACCTTGTGAGATGCAGGAGCAGCTTCCACTGAAAGATGCAGACACTGAGGGCTCGTGTAGCTGAAGCCTCGGAAGCTGGCCCACCATGTTCTTCCAGAACAGGGGCGTCGTCATCCTTAGAACCACCTGGAAGCACGAGCTGTCAGATGGAGACAGGGTCTCCTAGATCATCCAGCACAGATCCCTGCTTTGACAGCAGGCAAGGGGGCAGCCCTGACACCTGCAAGGATTGCCTGGGGCTGCAGCTCATTAGCGGTGCCTCGAAGCACCTGGAATCTGGATGTCCCCAGGAGATCTTTTCCCGCCTGCTGGGTTTTTTATGGTGCTGTTTGCCCGCTGGCCCCTGGTGAGGGCCCTGCAGGGAGGGAAAAGGGGGCTCCTTGTTTGTTTCTACTCTGTGTGAATTGATATTGCCAACTAAGCCCCAGGTTCCAATAACTTACTGGATTGATAGAGTCACTGGCTATTTTAGACTATCCTTTTCATCTGAGGCATTTCACTCTTTAAACTGACATTTAAAACATATTCAGATGTGGGCAGCCTTCCCTCAGAGCCCAGGAACCAGGCTGGATCCATGCATAGCTGCTCCTCCTTTGCCCCCACATTGGAAACCATGAGATATACACTCCATGCCTGCTGAGGAGGTGAGGAAAACAACTCCAGAGAGTGTAGTTAATGCACGTGCAGTCACACATAGGACCAGGTCCCTCAACTGAAGTCAACTCCTTTAGAGCAGAGGCAGGTATGCTGGCATCTGGCAGGGACACAGGACAAAGACGGCCTCTCTGTTGGAGTCAGGGGTCATCC
Source organism: Cheracebus regulus (assembly GCA_963574635.1). Lineage (NCBI taxonomy): Eukaryota > Metazoa > Chordata > Mammalia > Primates > Pitheciidae > Cheracebus > Cheracebus regulus. The sequence continues at coordinate 121,415 of CAUYQU010080804.1, read as the reverse complement.
ACAGAAAGCAGCCTGTGCCAGTGCCCTGTGGTGAGCAGGGATGTGGCCTGTCCCAGGAATGAGGGGAAGCCTGTGGACTCGATGCCAGGGAGCTGGGCACTGACTGGTCAAGGCTGTGAAGTAGCCAGAAGCTAGTCCAGGAAGGCCCTGCAGACACCTAGGGCCCAGGTCAGCGCCCTCTCCTCCCACCTTCTCCTGAGCACGCCACTCCCCTGCAGCTTCCTGTGCTGAATGCGTCTCCCCTGCACCTGCTGTGAACCTGCACGCAGAGGCTCGGTCCAGTGCCCCAGCCTCAAAGCTCCTTATCGCCTCCATCGCACAGTTTTGCCCTCCACTCACTACAGCCACTCATGCTCCCACATGCCCTAGACCTTGTCATTAGCAAACAAAATAGGGAAACTTCCCTCATCTGTACTCAAAGCAACCCGCATCCTTACCACCTCTTAATACAACTTATTTTAATATCTGCAGATAAAAGTCTCCCAACCCAAATTAAAAAAAAAAAAGAAGCTGAACACACACAGGACAGGGTAGCTTTGGCTAAATAGAAATCCAAATGATATAAGCTGAAATAAGCAAATGTTGTGTTATTGGAAATCTTCAGTGTTGGAGCAAAGACAGAAACCCTGCTGTAGCTGAACTTGGGAGATGAGGTCATAGCAGCATGCCCATTTTCTGGTGAGGCTATTGAGGTGAATCTTCTTCAGGAATGTTGGAAGTGAAGGCATCCAGGATACCTAATGACTGATGTGAGTTGATCCCGGAGAAGTGAAGTCTCAATGTTGATGTTGGTCCTGAGGCTGTTGGCCGTACTGTTAAAAACAAATCTGATTTAGGATCAACTCATTTCTCATAAAAATCTATTTTTTATGAGAAGTTTGTAACTTCTTTTCAGAAAAAGTCTAAAGATTTTTTAAAACGGCAGCATTGACGGCTTTTACCCATGACCACCACAGGGGCTCTTCGGTCCACTGCAGACCTCACCCTGTGTGCTCCCCCACCTCTACCCAACCCCCTCCTCCTGTTTTCTCCTCTATCTACCCCAATTGAGTCTCCTTGCCCTCCATTCAACCAAAACTGCCCATTTCAAGGTTACTATTGATGGCCACACGGCAAACTACAGTGCTGAAGGCCCAGTTCTCACCTCGCTTGAAGTTCCTGCAATGTTTTGGTTATACTTGAGCCAACTAGCAATTATCCTGTGCAATTGCTCCCAGTGTGAGGAAGTCAATGGGAAGAGGTAACCGAGGAGTACAACCCACTTTTTGCTTAGTAACCACACATTTAACAAGTTAACGAAGCAATTAATAGATAAAGCAATTAGGGTTAATTCAGCAGTCAAGCCATTGTGGGAGCTAGCTTCCTGCGTGGGAGCTAGCTTCCTGCGTGCGAGCTAACTTCCTAGGTTAGAAGGGCAGCACCACCTCCCTTGGGATTTGTCCTGATGATCAGGCCCTCCTTAAGGCTTCCAGCCTCCTGGCTACCCCCAACCAACATGTAATCGGCTTCTGCTGGATGACAGCTTCATTCCATCTCCTCAAGGAAATCTCATAGTGACAGCTCTGTGCTCTCCAGAGAGGTGCCTGGAGACCAAGGCTTATCTTGATATTTTGGTGGCAGGCTGAGTTTTTGATTAAATATTTGCTTCTTTGGTTTTTCATCCTTGCAGTGTCTCGGGCTGAAATGTCGGCGTGATGGGCTATGTGTCTCCTCTTCCGCAGTCACAGCCAGCCTATGAGCAAATTCAGAGCCTCATCTTTCAGCACAGATCTGGACTCTGGCCACTCCTCAGAGCCTCCGCCAGCCCTCTGTGGGTCCAGCAGGGCCATCTTTTTCGGGGCGATGGCAAAGGCCTCCCAGCTGCTGTCTCTGCACCACCCTTGCCACCCTCTCCTCCCAGCCATGCCAGTGTGGCCTTTTGTAACGTAAATTTTAGAGTTCACTCCCCTGTTCAAAACCCCATTCCAGGGTAAAAGCTAAAGTCGCCCCATCTGCTCCCACCCGGGGTGACTCTCCAGCCCTCTTTTGCCCCCTTTCTCGCTCTGTTGCAGCCATGCTGACCTGCCTTCCTCCCGGCCTTTGCCCTTTGCCCTCTTGGCTTCCTCTGCCTGGAATGCCCCAACCAGCCATCGGCCTGGCTTCTGTCCTCTCTGCCTTCTTTCCACTCACCCATCTCTTCCGTCCCGTTTCTCCCGCTGGGTTCTCTCGTAGCACCCACTTTCTAAGCCCCATGCACTTTACTGAGTGATTTGTTACCTGTTTCTGCCACCGTAATATCAGCCTCACGGTGCAGGGATTTTTGTCTTTTTTCCTCACTTCTGCATCCCCCAAGAAAGTGACAGTGTCAGATACCGAGTAGGTGTTCCAAGGTGCCCGTTGAATGAATGGGGAATAGGCCTAGCTGTGTGGTGTGTTCCTTGTGAGACCTCTCCTTGTGTTTGAACATGTTACCAAATCATGGCAGGGATAAAATCTGTGTCTTTTAATCACTGATTTTCCTTTCATACCCGATCATTCATCCCATAGAATTTGGTGTGGGGAGATCACTGTTTTCCATGAAATCTGTCCCAATACTGATGGCAAACACTGAATTCTCAAATGGTTTTCTACCAACTGAGAAGGAGAGATATACTAAATATCATACTAAATTTTAGCTTCTTTGCTTTCAGTCATTTGTAAAAGCCAAACTGGTTTAAATCTAGTCAAACAAAATCCAACCTCTGGTCGGAAATTAGTTTCCTTCTACTAATTTCAATGTAGTGTTTGCTAATAATTAGCTTTATTAGCTGAAAACTTTAGGGAGACCTGATGGTTAGATCCCTGGTGTCCCACAGAGCTGACCTAGCATAGCAATGGCTATTGTGAGTTTGACACTGGCTGTGGGTTTGGGGATAGAAAAAACGTGTGGCTGCTGGCTTCATTTCCTTACTATTAATGGGCTGTGGCTGAAGCTGGTATTTGTGGAGACAGTGGGCACAGGCTTTCTCCATAGCAGTAGCCATCACCAGGGAATTGCAAAGAGGCATATCATGTTTCAGAGTCCCCTAAAGCCAGCTCAGGAGGGTGTGCAAGGGGCAGGACACAGGGGGCCCATGCTGCCATCACCATCACCCACCAAGTGACACAGATTCAGTGTCACTACAGATAAGCACCATGGATATGCAATTCCATAGACAATGGGGGTGCAGGGAGCTCCGGAGCCAGTGACGGTGGCAGCTGAATGCACCCTCCAACCTGCCATGCTCTGGGGGAGCTTCTCTGAGGGGACCTCAGTTGACGGCTCCATCTTCCCCACTGGTGCCCTATCAAGAGAGCACACTCGCTTCCATCATGGGACGCTTGATCTGGGCAAAGTCATACCACACAAAGTACTTGATTTCAGAGATGCAGAATATTGCATGACACATGGAGGCCAAACTACGTGATGCCCCGATGAATGAAGAGAGCCTTGAATGGGAAGAGGTGGAGGTCAGAAGCGGAAGCCATTTGCTTTCTGCCTGTCTTTGTTCCACTATCCTGACTGATGGAGGTGATTGTTTTTTTATTTTAAATATGACTTGAAAGCATCAATTCAAGCCAGTGCCAGAAATCTGTTCCTAGGCAAATGGCAGAAGAATCACCCCAGTGAAAATGTCTAGCTTATCATGAATCTAAAGCTGTGGTTCTTGAGGAGGCATTTTGGGAATTTGTGAGGTCATCTTTGCTTGACCCCGTGATTGCCAGAGCCCTGCTGGTGTTTATAGGCAAGGATCAATGACACTAAATGTCTTGCAACACACAGGACAGGATAATAAACAGTAGCTGTCATAGCAGAAAATGCTGAATTCTCAGGGGCTTAGTACAACACAAATTTATTTCTCACTCAAGAGGAGTCGAAGCAGGTCTGGTGACCTGTCCCACCTTGTACAGCTCCATCTGGAACACACGGCCTTGCAGATCCCTGTGAATTCCTTTGGGACTCTGTGGGTCCTTGTGAGTCCTTGTGGCGGGAGCCAGGGAGAAATGGAGGAAGGGGACCTTCTCTCACTTGCTTCAGCCATGAAGTCTCATAGCCCACTGACCACTGCCACAGACTGTCCATGGGCCAGACCGAGTCACATGGCCACCACCGGCCAGCAAGGAAGTTTGGCGGCTGGAGGAGCAGAAGTGGTATCGGAGGAGCCTCATCTCCGATAACGTCTCCCATGGTGAAAGGTTAGACCACATTCCACTGCACTCCCTGGGGTCCTGATTCTTGCCAAGGAGGAATTCGCTCAGTGCTGGGCACATAGCAGGCATAAAAACAGGGAAAAATAATCCACTGATGGCAGAGGCAGATGCTTTATCTCTTACAGGTCTGTTTTATTAACCTAACCAAAGAGCTGATTTTTAAAGTTAATCAGATTCTTTCTTACATTTTAAGGTATTTTTTTGTGTGTATTGGGTGGTGAAATTTTAGCTTAGCCACTGGAAATATATTGCTATCTGAAGCCCTGGAAACCTGTTCAAATGTCATTTTAAATTTTAACATTTGACAGATGAGCTCCATTTCTAACGCTTTGAACTCTGAACTGTTGGCCTTTGGTGTTGTGTGTGTGTGTGTATGTGTGTGTGTGTGTGTGTGTGTGTGTGTGTGTGTGCACGCCCACCATCATAATATAGAATAAACATGTTTGCCTTCTCTCTATTGCTCTGATCAGAACAATGGCAGGGTTTAGTTATCTGGAAAAAGATCAAGGTCTTAGGTTGAGCTGCAACACTTGGTATAAAAGGTCTTCTTCATTCTTGTGCCTAAAAATTTGAAGTTCAAATCAGAACAAAGAAATAGAATTTGTGTAGAGGCAAGAAGGCAGCCTGAGCTCCGCACCTTGAGGCTGATGTACTTTATCCACAGAATTATTTCTTCATTAGGTTGGGGCAGCTTTTAGTTCAAAGACAGTTCTAACATGCTCATTTATCATTGTCCTTAGAACAAGAGCTGGAGGCTGCAAGCTAAGAGAAACACCAACAGCAGCAAGCATCAGCAGAATACAGGGTGTGGAGGTGGCAGAAAATTCCAGAAACTGCTTCCGGTGCCTCTGAATGCAAGATGAAGTACCTACTTGTGTCTTAATAGGTTCTGTATGCTGTTGAGTTACTAGGAAAACAATGATTATATTTAGAAATGTTAAGTAGGCAGATAAAGGTATTACATATTTTAGAAAAAATTTTCATTTAGTATGTTTACATGTAGTTTGGGCATTAAAATAAGTTTACATCATCTAGAACATTTAGTTCTCTGCTGATGCTGGATACAGTATTTTATGCTCCAGTTTTGCTGTTAATAAAAACCGGCTGATGGCATCTGGTCTCCATCCTTCTCTATTTGATGATGTGGCTTCAGTGAGCATGTTGAATCTGGTGCTGCTGGTGATGCTGTAAAGTGGTAGTTCTCTAGTGGAGCACGGTGTGAAATGGAGTGGTGGGCCCAGATGGCCTGGGATCTCGCTGGTCAGCTCTGCGCACCTCTTTCCCAGCTTTGCCTCTAACCGCTGTACCTGCAGCATCCTTCAAAGACTACCACTGGACTACTCATCCGCAGGAGCTCAGAGGGCTGGAGGTGCCTTGGAGTTCCTGTCCCTTGGGGTGGCCTGCAGTCCACGTCTGCTGGTGCAGAAGTGGGAAAGCCCAGACTCTGCTTAGGAAGGGGAGACTCCGTGGTGCGATGTATGCTCCAGAGCTCCCTGCCCCTCCAGGCTGAGCTGGAGACTGCCTGCCTTTTCCTAACACTGTGCTCTTGCTGCCCTAGCAGGCTTGCTCCCCACCCCTTTCTGGATTCTCATCATGTTCTTCCCAAATCAATTGCTTGCAGACAAATACTCACCTTACTTTCTGCTCATAGGGAACCTGATCTCAGACAGGAAGGAAACAGATGACTAACTGCAGGAGCTGAGTTCACAACTGTCCTCACAAAGGCAGGGCCATATTCTCTGCTTCACTTTAATGAATTCAAACTCCCTAAAAGATTAGTCTTAAACCCAGAGTCCCATCTCTTTTCTAGAAAACAAAAAACAGCTTGGAGGAGGCATCTGGTAGAGGTTGCAGGAGCTGTAGCCTTGTGGCTCTGCTATGTCCTGAGCCTGTCTGATTCCCACAGCAGGCGGAGGACAGCTGCAGGCCCTGATTGCAGGGTCAAGATCAATCCAACACATGTGTGATTGATCAAGACTTTCAACTTAAGAATGTTGGCATTTCCAAACTTTCTGATCATGTAACTCAACCAATAAAAGTTGTAAGTACATGTGTATACTTACACATGTATTAATATGTCTTGCCTACATGTGTACATGCATATTACTAATATCTACATTTTAAGCTCTACAAGAATATTGGTTAATATGACATGAAGACATTTTAAATATTCAATTTATCAATGATAAAAAATTTTAGCAAGAATAGTTTAGTGGGGACAACAGAATCAAATGTGCTTCAAAATGCTTGAGGATTTTAAATATATTGTGTGATATAGAAATTTGATTTATTTTGATATTTGGCTTTAAATGCTGGCATAGCAGAAAAAAATATATACCTGGAAGATATGAAGTGTCACTTATGCCCTCTAAATCCTATTTCCATTTTTCATTCTCCTTTACCAATTATGCAAATATGTATATAATGCTGTAAATTTTCATTTTCTTTGTTGTTTTTAATGATTGACTTCATATCCTATGGAAGCTTTTCATTTGGAAAACATTTTTTCAAATTTGAATAGTGGACAGATGAGAGTGATGTTGAGGTGACACATTTCTGTTCTTCTTAATAAAATTATATGACAAAGAAAATACTTTCAAATATTTATTTTCATGTTGCTTTCTCCTAGCTGTGAGTTTTTTTGAAAAATAGCTTTTATTCCCACTCATGGTCAAAGCACTATGTTCACCTTGAAAGGATGGATTGGAATGTTAAACCCACTGGGGCACACACTGCAGAGAGCTGATTGTCCCCTAAGAAGGCAGCATTTTTGACAACAAGAGTCCATCAGTTTGGGGCGCTTGTACAAAGGGCAGACCTCCACTGTCCTGCTGAGTATGTGCAAGTTGCAGGAGCTTGTGTCTTTGTGCCAAGTGCTGTGGGATGGGCCACAGTTTTCAGGAGGATCTGCTGTGCGCCTCCCCTCTCCATGCTGTTTCCTTCCTTCCTTTGTCTGTCTCAAGCTGGAAAGAGGAGAAATCTTTGAATTATGTGAGAGATTGCAGTTTTAAGTTAGATTGGACTGCACTTTTTTGTATCTAAAAATAAGTATGATGCAATAATTGAAAGTAACAGGAAATTGAATCTTCTTGAATTTTAGTCAAGGAATAGAAAAAGACAATCTGAACAAGAATATGTGTAAACAGAAACTAAAGAAAAGTAAAGCCATTTCCCATTGCAGCTCACCAGCATTCACCCTGTTAATTATACCTTTTATAATCATAAGCTTTATTGTTGAGCATTTTACGTCAAGAGATTCAGAGTTGGATCCTCCTCCAAAATTATCCTCTGCAATAACACCCGGTGATTTAATTATCTGTTTTGTTTTTTTTGTTTGTTTGTTTTTGTGTTTTTCAGATAGGGCCTTGCTCTGTCATCCAGGCTGGAGGCAGTGATGTGATCACAGCTCACTGCAGCTTCGATCTCCTCAACTCAAGCGATCCTCTTGCTTTGGTCTCCCACGCAGCTGGGACCACAAGCATGTGCCACCACACCCAGCTATTTTTTTTTTAATGGTAGAGACAAGGTCTCCTTATGTTGCCCAGTCTGATCTCCAACTCCTGGATTCAAGTGATCCTCTCACTTCAGGCTCCCAAAGTGCTGGGATTACAAGCATGAGCCACTGCACCAGGCCAGACTCTTGTGGCTGGAGCAGCAGAGCCCTGAGACACTCTGTCCTGCATGCCCAGGAATGTCTACAAGATCCTTGGAAAATTCCACCTGGGTCTCAGCAGCAGGGATGGACCCGCTGCATGAGGCTTTTCATAATCGGCTCTGTCGTGAAGAGGAGCAAAGCTGTGAGTGCATTTCATGGATTGTTCTTCAGGGTTGTAGCTGCTGCGATGGTTTCAGAAGATACCCTGACTCCTGACTCCTCAAATGTACTCACCAGCAGGGAAGACTGTAGAGAGGGCCAACCGGCTTGCTTCAGGGCAGCGGTGGGTTGCAGGTCACCCTCATGGCTGAACAAACATGGAATTCAGTGGAATGCTCACGTCGCGGTTTGAGCTCCTGGGTTTTCCACTTGAATCGGTGCCTTATTTACCCTCTGCTTCTAACTTAGCCTGAAGATTTCAAGTTTTATTTTGAGACAGATTTCTAAGCAATTAAAACATTTACACACCATAGCTTCTCTTTATGAAGCACTGTAAACACTGAGCAGATTGAGGAATTAAACAACCCAATACCTCATGGCAATGACTCCAGCAAGGAGGGAGAGGCCAGATGTGCATCTCGTTGGGGAACTGCTCCGCAGCCACTGAGACATGCGCCTGGCTGGTGTCAGGCAGTAGGATTTATTTTTAGGGCTAATGCTGCATTCACTAATTCCCCTCTTACTCCATTCTCAAGGAGCCTCTGCAGATAGCTTAATTCTGCCTGTTGAAGCCCAAGTTAAAAGCAGGCTCCTCAGTGGCCTTGCTTCTTCCCTCCAAACCAGCCTCTGCCTACCACACTACCATTCCTGCATTCACCCAGATTAGCAAGTGGAAGGTTGATTGACCCTATTCCTTGAGAGGAATTCCCTCCCACACCTAACTCCTTCCTAAGTATATCAACTATTTTCTCCACATTTGGCAGTGCTGTCATGGATGGACAGCATGCACACACACATATCACACACGTGCACACAATGCCCCCACACACATTTTAGGTTTTGGGGTGACAGAAGTTTTGAGCCAAGAGACATCCTGAGCTTTCAATCCAAACCCTTCTTGTCTTTTGTGAATTTTTCCTGCAAATCCCTCCTATTCTTTACCTTCTGACCTTTGATGACAGTGAATGTGTCACTATCCACAGCTCATTGAGCACCATTGGCCAAGATTACTTGTGCAAACCATTGTATCAATTGCACTGGAAACATCTCGAGGCTAGGGACTGGCTCTTCTTGACATTTTGCACTTTCTTTTGCTCTAGGTCAGTGCTACAGGTATTGCAGGAGCTTAGTAATATTTGCCCCATGATATATTTGACCTACCCTTTGAGGATAAAGAAAACTTTTCACTTGCTGACAATCAAGTGAAACCAAGCTTGGTCTCTGACGTCTTCCCTGTTCCCAGGAACACCTGAAGAAGCTGACGCCTCTGCAAGTGAAGGAAGGGGCTGATCCCTGGTGAGACTTAACTTGTGCTAGGTGCGTACATGCATGAACTTACTTCATCTTCAAACTAATCCCATAGTGAGTGTACAACTTTCCCGTAAGGAATGAAGGCTTAGAGTTGCCCAAAGTCGCAGAGCACATAAGGAGCAGAGATAGGGCTCCTTGACTTCTACTTCACTCCCGAGCCTTGGCCTTTGAGTCTCAACATGGTGTCTAGCAGCTTGAATTTCTCTCTCCATCCTGCTTCCATTCCCTGTGCCTGGATAGTGGTGAGTGGCATCGTATTTAACAACAAATGTCAACTAAATTGAAATGTATGCAGTGGAACAACACTTTTACGTCTGTTGTGACCTGGCTCACGGTTGCCCTGTGCATCAAGCTGGGTTTCTGAAGCACCGTCCTCCGTGCTAGGAAGAGTACTCTGTGTGCACAAGCTGGATGCTGTTCCTCGTTGCAGGCTCTCTTGGTATCCCCTTCATAACCCTGTGGCACTTGTGGTTTCCATCCACCCAGACCAGATGGTTTCCAGCATCCCTCACCTGCTGCTGCTCACCTAAAAGCAGGTGCAGGCCACCTAGGGTGGTGGTGGACCAGGTGCTAAGGGGGTGATATCTCTGGGAGCAGCCATCAGCCGGTGAGCAACAGAGCTTCATGAATAAAGATGCCAGTTTCCCCACCCTTTGGCTGTGGTGACACAGAAGCCTGTGCTGTCTCCCAGGGTTCTTCCGCAGGACCCCACTCAGGAAAGCCCCTGATCACCTCCTTAGGTCCTTGACTCCCTGCCTGTGCCCTAGCAGTGCTTCCTGGAGTCACTACCTACGTGCACATTCTGTCTCAGAATGCGCTCCTGGAGGCCTGGGAAAGGCCCCAGGTCCCAATAGGGCTGCATGTTCCTGTCTGGACCATTTGTGGGATCAAGGAGAGCACCATGGCTTTCCTGTACTTATGTGGCCATTCCCAGCGGGGAGCTTCAGAGCTCGCGCATGAGAGGCTGGGACATAGGCAACGAGGAGAAGCAGTCTGGGGTCTTCAGGGGAGGGCTGGATTAATTTGGTGAGAATCAGAATGAAAAAGATTGAGGGAGAGGGCGATGCTTCAGCTCCTAAATGGCCAGGTCACCGTTCCTTGTTCGTCCCTCCCTCCCTTCCACTGGCTCCCTGCCTCTCTCCTTCCCTCCCTTCCTCTGTCTCTTTTACTCTGTTTCTGTCTCTCTCTTTCCCTCTCTCTCTCTCTCCCTTTCTCTCTGTCTCTGTCTGTCTCTCTGTCTGTCTCTCTCTCTCTGTCTCTCTCTCTCCCTCTCTCTCTGTCTCTGTCTCTTTCTCTCTCCCTCTCTCTGTCTCTGTCTCTCTCTCTCTCTCTGTCTCTCTCTCTCTCCCACTCTCTCTGTCTCTTCTGTCTCTCTGTCTCTCTCCCTCTGTCTCTCCCTCTGTCTCTGTCTCTGTCTCTCTCTCTCTCCCTCTCTCTCTGTCTCTGTCTCTCTCTCTCTCCCTCTATCTGTCTCTTTCTCTCTCTCTCTCTCTCCCACTCTCTCTGTCTCTCTCTCTCTGTCTCTCTCTCTCTGTCTCTCTCCCTCTGTCTCTGTCTCTGTCTCTCTCTGTCTGTCTCTCTCTCCCTCTGTCTCTGTCTCTCTCTCTCTCTGTCTCTGTCTCTCTCTCTCTCTCTCTCTGTCTGTCTGTCTCTCTCCTTTGTCATCTGTGACAGGATTCTGTTCATCTTCCAGTGAGTGGTCACATTACTTCCTTTTTTTAATGCATGGACCACCACATATTTAGATTCTTTATCTTTCTCTTCCTAAAAACAAATTCAGGTCATTTCAGGGACTGATCAGGAGGACGACGGGCCCATTCTCTGGTTCAGCAGAGGCCACCGTAGCAGCGCCCTCCTCCGTTCATCTCCATTGGCGGGGTCCTTACACTGCTCATGTGCACACTTTGGTGCTCCTTGTAAAACTCAGAGAAGGGCATCCCTAATTTGCTGAACACTAGAAATCTATAAACATTATTTGGGCATCATGTCGCATGTAGCATGTTGAATCCCAGCCTCGTCTGAACTGGTTGTACTGGAACCATGTTCTACTAACTTCTGCCTGGGAAAAATGTTGACACAGACCTGGGTGCCCCACTCGTTCTGTGGGCTCCTAGTAGCTTGGCTTTGCCATTCGTAGGTGTGGGTCTGCATCAAAATCCCTCTGAGCTGGAAATATTTTAACGATGTAGAAGGCCAGTGCAATTCATGAATTCTCTAAACAGTGCTTATCTATGGGCATGATTCAGACAGGAAGATGTAAAGTCAGTTATTTAAAATCTTTTGGTAAAGAAATTGCAGCCAGAGAAAACATCTAGTGATAGACCGGAAGTGCTTTGTACAATGTCCGATATTCAAGAATCGAACCACCACCTGTCTCATCCTGAGGGTGTGACCCTCAGCAAATCATGCCACACTCGTGTTTATTCAATGCTCTTTAAACCCAGTTAGATCTCTTTTTGAACAACCTAATGTATTCGTCTTTTCTCACATTGCTATAAAGAAATGCCTGAGACAGGGCAATCTATAAAGAAAAGAGGTTTATGGCTCATGGCTTTGCAGGCTTTACAAAACACATAATGACTGGCATCTGCTCAGCTTCTGGGGAGGTCTCAGGGAGTTCATTATGGCAAAAGGTGAAGGGGAAGCAGGCATGTCTCCCATGGCCAGAGCAGAAGGAAGAGAGGGAGAGTGAAGGTGCTGCCCACTTTTCAACAACTCACTATCACGAGAATAGCACGAGGGGATGGGGCTGACCCGTTCATGAGAACTTCACTCCCATGGTCCAGTCACCTCTCATCAGGCTTGTCCCCCAACACCAGGGATTACCATTTGACATGAGATTTGGTGGGAACGCAGATCCAAACCATATCACCTAAGATCTTTCTTTCTTCTTTAATGGAATTTAAAATACCAAAACAAATAAAACACTGCTGGGTATGGACGCAGCTTCCCATAAAGTGCCTATTATCTCTGTGTATTTTGGGACACCCAATGTGTAAAACTTGGGGAGACTGCCAGTCACCTTGGACTTCCCATGTCCTGATTTGGACAGGAGGATGGGCATGGGCACAGCTGTGGTCGGGGACTTTCTCTGTTTCAGGAGGACTCAGCCTGCCTGTCTGTCCTACTGTCATGACAAGCACAGTGGTCTTCCCCAGTGCTGGCCTGATTCCCATGAAGACAACCAGATGTGCCATGGGGCTTCAATACAAATGTGTTTCCAATGACTTTACCTTTTTTACTCTCAGCCTCCTTCGTGGGGCTGGTTTTGAAGAAGAATTAATGCTTTAGAATCTTTGGCTCTAACAAATGCCAAGAGTGACCGTCCCTTTTGGAGCATGTTTAGAGAAAGAAAGGGCTGGGAACAAGAAGGCGCATCCTGCCTCAACTGCCCGCTCTGCCCTGGGAGCTCCTTGCTTCAGGCTCAGCCTCCGCCCTGCAGACAGCAGCACATCTCAGGTCAAAGTCTCCACCCACTGCACCTCTGGGACAGCAGAGAGGGGAGGATTTGCCCAGGAAGTGTGCTTTAAGGAGGGCCACGCTGCATAGCTAGTTATGAATCACTCAGAACAGGGAGACCACCCTGAGGTGTTAAAGCCACGGCCCCTGGAGCAGGACAGAGGGTGTCACTCCACTCTGGATTCGCTCCATTCCCCCGCACTTGGCAGTGTTTCATGACACGTAATCAAACCCAGTATTCAGCCCCTCCTGTACTGCACGCTGCTGCCCAGAGGCTGGAGGCTGAGCAGTGAACTGGAGGCTGGGGAGGTCTGCGTGGCGGGTCCAGCCTTGCGGTGGGTGTGCAGTTCTAACCGGGGAGAGCTAGCCCCACCGCCAGTGGTTGAGAGATGCAGCCAAGATGTTTCTTCTCTTCAGAAGAAGCCATTTATTATGCTCTGCACCTCCGCGTTACCATCAATCCAATGGGAACGGCTCCCATTGGTGGGACTGTGTTGCCACAGTGGCCATCCTCTGTCCACCTCAGAGTGTCGTGACAGCCACTGACCACCACCGTCACACAAACGCCCTCTCTGCCTCCTGTCAGCCTCTCTGCCAGTGTCTGACCTGCAAGGAGGTCCCTGGTGCTGTCCCAGAAGCCTGCTGCCTGTACCCACAGAAGTTACCGGAACAACCTCTAACGTAAGGGGGATCTGACCTTTCTCCAGAACAGTGACGTTCCCTTCATTTGACCAGCCCCTGCACGGCACTCCTCCAAGACGTCACTCCCGGGCCCTGACCTCCTGCCCTGCTGGGGCAGGGGCGGAGCTCTGCTGCAGGGTGAGCACTGTGACTTCTAAGCTAGGTCTGTCCTCATCTTGTGAAGTGAGGAGCCTGACCAAGCTTCTGGGCGGCGTCCCTCATCTCTGCACATGGGTGGACTCAGAGGACTCCTCTAAGCAAGATGAAGGTGTGTTATTAATCTGGCATCTTCTTCACTATATGAACCAATGAAAATTTAACTCAGACATAGAGCACGTGTGAAATGGTCATGATCTAGGGATATTTCAAAGCAGGAATTCTAGCTCCTTATGAAGGCCAACAAAGCTTAGCAATATTTTAAAAAGCTCTAGGAAGTCTTGTTTGGAATTGTGTGGTTTCTGGTGAAATGCCAGAATGAGTTCGTTGTAAAATGTATTCAAAAGTAACTAAAGAAATTGCTTTTCTTTGGTATTATTGATTATAAAGTCAATTTTGAAGGTTGTATTTCAAAATCATTGATTTTGGTTTTAGTGCAATTGATCTGAGATCATTCTGACTGATTACATTAAACAGAAAAATGAATGGCTAAATAATATCATTCTTCATGAAAATAAAACTTTTTAAGAAATTAAGAAATAATATTTATTTGTCTATTTTTCATTCTAGGAAAGCAGGCAGCCACATCATTTAACTGGAGCATCAATTATTTAAGAAACACACAATACATCTTCCTCTCTGTGTGTGTATCTCACATATACATATATATACATACATACAGAAAGAGATGAAAGGCCTCTGCTTTATGTTACTTTAATCTGTTTATCTGACAAGCGTGGAGACAGTTCTCACTAACTATGGTTGTAAAGCCTGTGTTTGGCTGAAGACTTTTTTTTAAAGTATCAGGCTTGGGTGTCTAGACAATGGAGTCCTCATTCATGGTTGATCCCTTTCCCATGATGGCCAGGAAGACTCAAGCCCTGCCATCATCCCATGTGAGTCTTGGTGATTTTCTCCACCTGATGATTAGCAAATGCATCAGTGACCCGTAGCTGAGTCACTCTGTCTGTAACTCACTTTCCCACTTTGTAAAACATCTGCTTTAAAAGCCAAGACCATGTTTGTATGAGGAAACCTCATAAATTTTAGAAAGAACAGCATAGGAAGTAACAGACCTGCAGGTTTGGGGACTGTGAATTTCATTCTGAGTTAATCCAAGCAAAAGAAGAAGTAGGAGATAAATTAATGTGGATAAGATGTTAAATATCAGAGCCCACCTATCAGAGAATATCCAAAATAATTGTGGAGCAGAAATACGTTGATTGTTCCCTGGCATTTTAGATAATTCACTCTTTTTTTAAAAAAAAAAAAAGTAAAATGTGCGGTAAGAGAAGCCCTGCTTGAGTCCCAGTGAGAGGTGAGCATGGCCTAATAAAGCATTATCCAGCTGTTCTGGGTGTATAGAGACAGGCAAAGAAGGCCTCTGGGCAACAGTTGGAGTATGAATACTTCGTTTGTGCTCCTCTCCTCAGTAGAGCCACGCAGAGCAGACAATGTCTCTATGTCTCCAAATCTACCCACACCATGGTCTGCAGGATAAGCTTGCAAATGCTCCATCATCTGCAACAGCCCCTGCTTCTTCAACTCCTCCCAAGAGCATCCGACCCCAGCTAGGGTCTGATCACAATCCCCTCCACATCCTCCTACTGGGAGCACCACGGATCTCTATGGCCTGTGGTCTCCTGA
This sequence comes from Cheracebus regulus, assembly GCA_963574635.1. Lineage (NCBI taxonomy): Eukaryota > Metazoa > Chordata > Mammalia > Primates > Pitheciidae > Cheracebus > Cheracebus regulus. The sequence goes on along the minus strand of CAUYQU010080804.1, from coordinate 106,138 downwards.
GCTGCAGCAGGTAACATACCCGTATTTGACTCCAGTTGTGGCCCTGGGGGTCTCTGGCTGGGGGTGTGGATGGCTGTAAGCCTGAGCTAACATTTTGGGGGCTCGGCTGGGAGAGCAGCTCTCAGAAGATGAGTCTTGAGTATGGGGGGGACAGTGGGAGCAGGAGCTTAAAATGTTAGACAGCAAAACAGGCTGCCTGAGGTGAGTGGGGAGGTGTGCTGCCGTGGATTAGTCATATCTGCCCTGAGATAGGAAAGGGCCACCACTGAGACCCAACCTCCAAATGCAACCCTTACAGTGAGATTTAAGAAATTATTTGTTAAATAAAGGCTCCCCCACTGGATACATGAATTCATGTACCCGGGGATGGTATTTACTGGGTATAACAGAGGTGACTTGTAGCCTTTGGCTCAGTCCCTCCTCCCTCCAAAGAATGTCCTTTGATTGGCCTGCATTCATGGGCTCACTGATGTTTTTAAAACTTCAAACAACCTCTTTATGAGGCCGTCACTGAACCATGATATGTAATTTCCCCAGGGATCTCACTGGACAATAAAACCAAATCACACATCTATGACCTTTGTCCATTTGTTCCTGGTGAACTAAAGTGAGATGTGTCACCTTCTGCAGGGTGTTATGAGCTAACACTTCCTGCCTCTTAGTGAGGAACAATCATACCAGTGCCAAAATTCCGTGGGATTTCTTATTTTTCCAAAGCTTCATAACGAAATTTCTATTAATTTATTTGTTGTTCAGAGTGTGATAAAATCTATTGCTGGGAGGTGAGAATCCTCATCTACAGCTGGTAGAAACATGATTAAGATGCTTTTTGTGTGTTTTAGTATATAAAAAATATCCATGACTCAGAAACTGCACTCCTCAGAATCTGTACCATAGAAATGACACTACCAGGTCACAGCTATATATATTTTTTATGGATGCTACTACAGCCTTTGTATTGAGCAGTAAAAACCAAAAACAAGCAAATATTCCCATTATTGGGACAACGATGGAATAACTCACGGTTTATCCACATCACAAAATTATGGAGTTATTGAAAAGAAAAAACAGTGAGCAGTTCCACACACACATAGGAATATCCATGAAGTACATTGGAGAGGGTCGAGGGGGTGCAGCAGCAGGCACTGGGCACTACACTGTGGTCAGAGAAAGGAAGACCAGGGTCTTGTGCGTGGACAGCCATGCAGATATGGCTATGTGATTTCATCCGTGTGCCAACGTGCCTGATGATTGCAGGAGCTGGAGAGAGTTACAACAGCCATGTGTGGCTGCGAGTGGTTACAAGCAAAATGGGAGAAAAAGGAGGAAATAGACTATAAAGGGAAACAAAAATTAGCCAAGAAATTGTGCTTTAGCAAAACTGGCATTTATACGTGATCCATTTCAGTTAAATTATGTGTGTGTAGAAAAGGGATCTCTGTAGCCACCCATTAACGGGAGCGTCCGTGACACACTGCCAAGTGAGAGAAAGCAGTTAATCTGTAACCTATGCTCTATTAGGTTAAAAAATGAATGGACAGCCAAGTAGCCAAAACAATCTTGAAAAAGAAGAAGAAAGTTGGAGGTCTCACACCCCTGATTTCGAAACTTACTATAAAATGACAATCACTAAAACAGCATAAAGACAGATTTACCAACTATGAAATAGACAGGGAGCCTGGAATTATCTCTCACACATAGGGTCAAGTGATTTTCAACAAGGGTATCAATTTCATTCAATGAGAAGAGGACCATGTTCTTAATAAACAGTGCAGGGAAAACTGAATATCCATCCAAAAGACAGTGAAATTGGACCCTTGCTTTATACCATATACAAAAATTGACTCAAAATGAATTGAAGGTTTAAACAGAAGAGCTAAAACTCTATAACTCTCAGAACAAACCATGGGGGAAAGTGTCATGATATTAGATTTGGCAGTTAGTTCTTGGATATGACACTTAAAGCAAGGCAACAAGAGAAAGACAGGTAAGTTGGACTTATTCAACTTTGAAGACTTTGTGCATCTAAGCACACTACCAAGAAAGCAAAATGGTGGTCTACAGAAGAGGATAAAACATTTGAAAATTACACATGTGATAAGGAGTTAATAGCCAGAACATATAAAGGACTCTTAAAATCCAACAACAGCAAAACAACCCAATAAAATTGACAAAGGACTTGAATAGACGTTTCTTCAAGGAAGATGTACAGAGAGCCAATAAGCATGTGACAAGATGCTTAATCAATATCATTACAGAGAAATGTGAATCATAACCACAGCAAGATTCCAATAGGATGGCTACTACTGAAAAATTAGAAAATAGTGAGCATTGGTGAAGATGTGGAGAAATTGGAATCCTTGTGGGAATGCTTATGGGAATGTGAAATGGTGCACACTGCAGAAAACAGTATGACAGGTCCTTAAAAAACATAGAATTACCACATGATGCAGCAATTCCACTTCTGGGTACATACTCATAAGCAGGGGCTGGGCATGGTGGCTCACACCTGTAATCCCAGCACTTTGGGAGGCTGAGACGGGCGATCACTTGAGGCCAGGAGTCTGAGACTAGCCTGGCCATCATAGTGAAACTCTGTCTCTACTAAAAATACAAAAAAAAATGTAGCTGGGTGTGGTAGCATGTACCTATAATCCCCACTACTTGGGAGGCTGAGGTAGGAGAATCACTTGAACCCTGGACCCAGAGGTTGCAGTGAGCTGAGACCCTGCTATTGCACCCCAGCCTGGGCAACAAGAATAAAATTTTGCCCCCCAACCCTCAAAAAAAACTGAAAGCAGAGATAGATATTGCATACTCACATTCATAGCAATTTTATTCACAATAGCCAAGATAAGGAATCAACCTAAGAGTTCCTTGATGGATGAATGAATGGATGGATGAGTGGATGAACAAAATGTAGCATATACATACAATGGAATACTATGGTGCCTTGAAAAGCATGAGATTCTGACACATGCTACGACATGGAGGAAACTTTAGGACATGATGCCAAGTGAAATAAGCCAAACACAAAAACACAAATACTGCGTAATTCCACTTACACGGGTTCCCTGCAGTAGTCAAGTTCACACAGACAGAAAGTAGAATGGTGGTTGCCAGGAACTGGGATGCTTGAAAAAGGAGAGAGTCCGTGTTTCTTGTGTACAGAGTTTCAGCCTGGGATGATGAAAAAGTTCTGGAAATGATCGTTGCACAACAACATAATGCCACTGACCTGTACACTTAAAATGGCTAAAATGGTAAATTTTATATCATGTCTATTTTACCATGATAAATAATAAACTGACAGTCAAGGCCTCAGAGATGCGTGCACGGCCTGCTTACGTGTGGCTGAATTATGAGAGGAACTGGAAGTGCGCGAGGAGGAGATGTCAGGAGAGTGCCATCTTTTTTAACACGACTTTAGTTTTGTCTTATTTGCCATAACAAACATGAATTAATCGCACAAGTTAAAGTATCACATAAACAACATTTTTCTGTTAATGGCAGGGTCCAGGAGGCACGCGTGCCTGTCAAAGGTCAGTTTTCCTCCTTTTACTGTGGGTGCCCCATAATGGTTTTTTCCTTGCTAAGAGTTTTCTTAACCCAGGATCTAACTGGGAGAGGAGGCTAGTTGCTGAGTGGACGTGAGGGTTATTTTGGCTCCATAGACTCACCCAAGAATGGGTTAGTGGACAGTATATGAGTGGAAGTCCACTCTTGGTCCCTGTGGATAGAGAGAGGCTCAGTGTGGCCCAAGCACAGCCCAGTCACCTGTGAGCAGAGCCGGGACCCTATCTGCCTGACCCGCAGGAACTGGGTGCACCAAGGGGTACTGCCAGGGTCTTCCCCAAAGGACCGCATCCTGTGGGAAAGGCAAACCCGATCATAACTACTTATTACATAAAATGAGACAAAGTTCAAAATTCATGAATTTTGACTCCATTTGGTAGAACCACTCTTCTGTGCTCAGAGCTGAGGAAAGCTGGCCAGACCCAGCCACGGCTCAGGGAGCTGTGGGAAGGGAAAGGGCTTGAAATTAAAATGTCAGGTAGACTTATGTGGCTTGAGATAAGGAGGAATGTCATGTAAATAATAACAGAAGCACTGTGATGACCCAGAGTACACACCAGGGAGCCGCGTGGAGGCAGACCCAAATCCCATAAGGTGCACCTGGGCCCTGAGAAGTCAGGGACCCAGGAACCCCTCAGACAGGGGCATGCAGCTTCAGCTGCCTTGAACTCAGCATCTCTGAGTGTGCTGAGCAATTTCGAAAGAGGATTTCTGGAAATGCATAGACAAAAGGGAAAATGTCTAGAGTTTGAGAGCAAACACTTATTTTTTTATATTTACTTAATTTCTTTCCTTTTTTTTTTTTTTTGGAGACCAAGTCTCACTCTGTTGCCCAGGCTGGAGTGTCATGGTGTGATCTCAGTTTACTGCATCCTCCACCTCCCAGGTTCAAGCAATTCTCCAGGCTTAGCCTCTGAAGTAGATGGGATTAGGTACCTGCCACCATAACCAGCTAATTTTTGTATTTTTAGTAGAGATAGGGTTTCACCATGGTGGCCAGGCTGGTCTCGAACTCCTGACCCTAAGTGATCTGCCTGCCTCGCATTCCAAAGTGCTGGGATTACAGGCATGAGCCACAATGCCCGGCCTATTTACTTAATTTATAACAAGGCTCTATTTCCTTCTGCTGTTGCTTTATTCTTGCTGTGGGTAACAACCATTTACAATAATTGTCCACAATTATATAATACGCTATTCAGTAATGGAGAGAAGGAGCTACTATATGAATAAAATATGGTACACATGAAAAAGGCTAAGATTTGAAAATGTAGAGGTAGTGATTATGCCTGAAAACTAAGATACCATTTCTCCATCTTGATTAGAATTCATGAATTCTGAAATTAAAAACAAAAATTATAACCAGGAAAAGTTCCCCATTACAACAGTGTTCTCAGAGGCATAGTTTGATTTCTTGTTATTCCAAGCACTAAATATGATATAATGTTACATTCCCACCACACTGTATTGTTTTTTTCTTTATATGGTTGTTAAGAAACTGCATATTTTTGTACATCACGATCTCTTATAGGTTTATAATTTCATGCCCAAATATTTGCTATTTCATACTACGGAAGGTGCTGTGAGATTTGCAAAGGAAGTGCAAGATGGTGCTTTTTCCCTCAAGAAGTTCAATATTTAGAGGAAAACGCATTACAAGTGAAACCCAGCAACTATATAAGCTCCAACCAATGGGGTTCCAGAGGCTTCCCAGCCCAGCTCTTGCACACCTGCTCTCCTCTGGCACCCACCCCACTCATAACCCTTCTTCTTTCCAGGGGTCTGCAGTCTCCACTGAGCTCCATCCTGGAATCCTTACTCTCCCCAGTCGCAAGGAGCATCTCCACAGTGTGGTGCCAAAGGACACACAGCACTTAGCCAGGGGTGGTCAGGATCGCTGCCTCCTTCAGAGGGCAGAGTGGAGCCTGCGCAAGGGGAGAAGAGCCTGAATGCCTCTCAACCCAAGCAGGCTCCACCCACCCTCTGGCAAATGGATCCAGAAAGTTCCCTTGGGCTGCAGTTTGGAAGGAGGAACAGAGTCCTGTGCACGGAGGCTTGGTATACTCTGGGGATAAAAACCGAAGAATAGCCACATAACCATCCCATCCAGTAAGGTCATCTGCTCCCTTCAACGTGTGGACAGATGCTGATATTTCTTATCTTATTCTTCACTTCCATATCCCACATGAAGGCCACGTGTTTGTGAGCTGAGGTTCTGGGTTGGCCTTTAGGCTACTTATAAATCCTGGAATCTTTCTTCTAATTTGTAATGTTTCATATTGATATAATTCAAACTTTTAGAAAAATTGCAAGAATAAGAAAAACAACTTCCATTATATCCATAATTTCCAATTATTTACATTTTGTTTCATCAACTTTATCATTTTCTTGATAAATATATAATATAATATGTAAACATGTTTTTATTTGTATATTTTGTATAATATACAAATATGTATTTCATGTACAAGAAGTAAAAAATATGTATTTCTATATTTGTGTACATTCTTGTATAAGATGTGAATATATATTTATATTTCATAAAGTTGTAGATATGTTTATTATATAACCACATATGTATTTGATCTGTTATATGAATAGCCATTATATAGATGCATGCGTGTATGCATGTGTATGTGTGTGCATATATATGTATGCATTTTTTCCCTAAATCATTGGAAAGTGATTTGGAAACTTTGTATCTATTTACCCTTAGTGACTTCAGAATGTAGCTTCTAAAAATAAGGAAATTTTCTAACATAAATACGGTATGATTATCCAACTCAGTAACTTGAATACTGTACAATTATCTCAGCCACAGCCCATATGCACATTTTGCCAGTTGCCACTAATATCTGTACTAGTTTCCCATGGCTGCTGTAATAAATGACCACAAACTTAGTGGCTTAAGACAGCACTTATTTATTCTGTTTCACTTCTGAAAGTCAGAAGACTAAAATCAAGGTGTTGGCCGACCGGGTTCCTTCTGCAGCCTTCAGGGGAGTCCCTTCCTCTTGGCCTTCCCTGGCCCCTGCAGGCTGCCCGCAGTCCCTGGCTCCCCTCTTCATGCTCAGCTCACTCCAGCCTCGGGCTTCTGTGGTCACACTACCTTCTTCACCTGTGACTCTGCCGCCTCTTTCTCATAAGGAAACCCGTGGTAACATTTAGACGCCCCACCCCTGGATTATCCAGCATAATCTCCCATTTTAAGATTAACCTCATCACATCTGCAAAAGCCCTTTTGCCGTGTAAAGGAATGCATTCACATATCCTGGGATTAGGGTGTGGCATCTTTGTCGGGCCATTATTCGGCCTCCACATCGTCTTTTCTAGCTATGTTTTCTTCCAAATCCAGACCACATTCTAGGGTCCCCTACCATATGTAGTTGGCATGCCTCTTTAGTGTGTTTTCATCTGGAAGTTTCTTGGTCTCTCTGTCTTCTGACCTTGACATTTTTTAGGAATACAGACTGGTTGCTTCACAACATGTTTCTCAAGTTGTTAACCAGCATTCGAGAGAAAAAACATGCTAATATGCATATACTTCTTTAAAAGAGAAGATGCAGAGAGTTCATCAGATTTTCAGTTGGGTTCTATAACTCTGTAAAATCCACTGGAACTGAGATAGTCGGATTGACTTGATATTGAATCTAATCTGCATATGTGTACATACAAATAATATGTGTATCACAGATGTGTGTGGCAGATTATAAAATAGCTACGGATCCTCCTGTGTGCCTTCCTCTGCTTACAATGTGACCTAGCTCCTCCCATCAAGACACAGAGCCCTTTCTCTCTCCCTTAAGTCTAGGTTGGCCCTGTGACTGACTTTGGCCAATAGGACACTAAGGTGACACACAGGGCTTTGGAAGGCACTGTGCACTGGGACTTCTTATCCTGCAGATCTGGAGTCCTTCAGCTGCTGCTGTTTGAAGAAGCCCAGGCTAGCCTGTTGGATGGTGAGAGGCATGTGGTCTGGTCAGCCCTATGCCCTGGCCCTCAGTGTGCCAGGTATGTGAGCAAGTTCACCCTGGGTTATTGAGCCATGACCAGCTCCTCCACTGACCACAAAGATGCACCCACACCAGCTTAGACTGGAAGAATTACCTACGGACTCACAGAATCACAAGCTAAAAAATTATTGTTCTCTTAAGCTGCTAATTTTAGGGTGATTCATTACATATCAGAAGCTAATTGATAGAATATGGATACTTTAATATTCCACATAATTTAAATTATTACCTTTTTTGTTTAGAGTGTACATAATTTTCTCTGAGTCTCTTAAAATAGAGCTAGTCTTTGAATCGTTTTTAGCAGCTGAATCAGTGTTTGAGTAGGCCAACAATAACATGGTTTCTTTGTATATAAGAAGAGTGTATACATCTACAACTTAATGTGTATTAAAATTACAATTACAACTTGAGGGTCAAATAGGAGTTACTGTTCCTAGGTATCCACCCATAGGTGAATGTCAGCTTCTGCAATGCTGCTAATCAGAAATATGGCTAGATGAAGATTCATCTAATTCCCTTTCCATTTCCCAATGCCCCTTCTCTCTGTTTCCCCAACACTATCTTGTCAGGATGAGGGGCTTGCTTGATGGGAGCTGGAGGTTGAGCCAAGAGTTACCCTCCTCTCTCCTTGCTTGGTCATTTCTTCTCAGACCCTAAATCCTCATCTTGGCTTTAATAACGTTTCAATATGCTTTTAGCATCCACGGCTCATTCTTGTGAACTACAGCAGGGGTCCCCAAACCCTGGGCCATGGGCTAGTACCAGTCCTTGGCCTGTTAGAGACTGAGCTGCACAACAGGAGGTGAGCAGTAGGCGAGTGTGCGAAGCTTCATCTGTGTTCACAGCCGCTCCCCGTTGCTCGCATTACCACCTGAGATTCACCTCCTGTCAGATCAGCAGTGGCATTAGATTCCCATGAGAGTGTGAACCCTATTGTGAAGTGCACATGGGATGGATCTAGATCGCATGCTCCTAAGGAGAATCTGTTGCCTGATGATCTATCACTCTCTTCCATCACCTGCAGATGGGACCATCTAGTTCCAGGGAAATAAGCTCAGGATCCCCTTATTCCACATTATGGTGAGTTGTAAAATTATTTCATTACATATTACAGTTTCATAATAAGAGAAATAAAATGCACAATAAATGTAATGCGCTTTAATCATCCCAAAACCATTCTCTGCCCAGCAGACCATAGAAAAATTGTCTTTCATGAAACCGGTCCCTCATGCCAAAAAGGTTGGGGACCTCTGACTTGGTGCCTGGGTTGCTAAATAATGTGGGCATTAGTATATCTGGGGTTTAAGTACTAGTGGAATTCGGGATAACAATTCTTTTGGTTGGCATCTTATTTTCCTCCTCTTTCTTCTTAAAAATGCATATTCATGAAGGGCCTTATTTGGTAGCTTTGAAACCATTGAGACTGAATTAAGAAAAATAATATCTAAATTTGTAAATGCTTAGTATTGTTACTTGCTGCAAATATAGAGTTTTGTGTTATTTGTTGCAGTATTTTGTGTTTTCACACACTGAGGTTAAAAAAAAAAACACCCAAGAAGTAAATATTTAACCTCGAAATTGATCTATTTATCCATCCATTCGTCCGTCACCTGCTCCCTCAACACTGCTGTCTATCCACCCATCCATAAACTTCTCCCTCTCCTTTTTCCTCTATTTTCACCCTTTCTCTACCTACCCATCTATTCCTCCATCTCCTTTCCTGCTTCCTTCTATCCCTCACTCCCTGTATCCATCCCTATTTCCTTCCTTCTTCCCTCACTTCTTCCTTCCTCCTTTCCTCTCTTTCCATTCATGTATATGAACTCATCCATTCATCCATCGATTCATGTATCCATCCATCCTTTATCCCGCATCCTTCCCTCTTTTTCTTCATCTGTACATCCATTCGTACATACACACTTTCTATCTACACATCTTGATAATTATCTACCTGTACTATCTATGAACATATAAATGTATGAAGCACTTTGATGTGAACATTGAAAGCAAGCATACATTAGTAAAAATCAGGGCACCAGAGCTGGATTGGCTGGATTGGCTGGATTTAAGTCCTGGCATTGCTCCTTACTACCTTGGTGGTTTTGGAAGTGTCTCACCCATCTTGTGCCTCAGTTTCCACAATTTTAGATATGGAGATGATATTACCTACTCCATAGATACTGTTTTCAATGGATTAAGGCTTAATAGCTATAAAACACACAGAATGGTATCAGGCTCATAATAAGTGTGATTACATTTGCTAAAATGCTGATTTTAAAATCAGGTATTTTGGGAGGCCAAGGCAGGTGGATCACGAGGTCAAGAGATTGAGACCATCCTGATCAACATGTTGAAACCTCATCTCTACCAAAAATACAAAAGTTAACTGGGCATGGTGGCACACGCCTGTAGTCCCAGCTACTCAGGAGGTTGAGGCAGGAGAATTGCTTGAACCCAGGAGGTGGAGGTCACGTTGAGCCAAGATTGCACCATTGCACTCCAGCCTGGGTAACAAGAGCGAAATGCTGTCTAAAGAAAATCAGGTATTGAGAAGTTTACCTACAGGACATGGTAACAACCTGCCTGTTTCCGTTCTCTGCCCTTAACTACACACATTTTGTTGCTCAGATATGATCCAGGGATGCACAGAGGGCCTTTGTGCTTTGTTGGAGAAAAGCCTGCATGCCAGACTGACTCATCTCCCATGGAATTTGCTGACAGATCTCTCTGGGAACCCCTGGGCAGCTAAGTGTCCAGGACTACCGCGGTTTCTCATTCCTGTGTCTTCTTAGACGATCTGACAGCCCAGCATACCTCCTCCTGATGTTCTGAATCTGCTGGCTCTGTAAACTATAAATCGGCAAACTAGATTAATCAAAGAGGAAGCTTTTTGCATGGGTGCTAACAGTCACAACTCTCTAATCTCACAAAGCACCAACATGACACTTCTTGCTAAAGAATGTGGCTATTAATATATCTGTCTTTGGTTTTCATTTCTGCTCTTGGAGTGGAAAGCCCCTAGAGGAAATATTTCCTGAAAGGATTTATAACACACTTGCCGGAGAAATAAGATTTAAGAGGGCAGCCTTTCACATCGAAGTTTCAGCATATGGTAATGAAGGTTTCTGTTCAGACAGGCGGAGGAGGAGCTGCCTTTGTTTCCTGAGGGGAGTGGGGAGGATGCAGGCATGCTGGGGAGTCCTGGGCTCTCAGACTTTCTTATCATATTGCAACAGCTGACCTGGGTCCCCTTTTGGCTCTGTCTCTAACCCACAGGTCAGCCTAGGATGTCACTGATTCAATTGATTTTCACTGTCAGGTTGTTAGAGTATAATTTACATACAGTAACATTCCCCCTTTTTAGTATGTAGCTCTACACGTTGTGACAAATGTATGCCATCCTACAACCACCACAATCAAGACATAGAACATTTCCATCACCTCAGAAGTTCCCTGGTGCCCCTGTAGTCAGCTCCTCTTCCCAGACCCACCCCAAGCTGGCACCCACGGATCTGCTTTCTATACCTATAGTTTTCCTTCTTCAAAATATCATGTAAATAGTCCACAGGCATTTTTAGCAGCAAAGTTGCCTAATAAATAGTGCACTGTGACTATCACTGTTTTTCTTAAATTAAACAGCACACTGTGGAGGTGGGTAGGTGGAGCCTCTCCTGTCTCCAGCTTCCATAAGCAGACATGGTTCAACAAATATCCTTTTCGTTGTTATCTTTCATATTTACCTGTTTTTACCTTTACCAGTTTCTTTTTGTGTCAATTCTTATAAGAAAAATCTTCTAGCAACAAACTCTCTCTGTTTTTAAAATAAACCTGGGTATGTCTTAATTTCTTACTAATTTTTGGAGGATACTTTTTCTCTCCATTGTATTCTTCATTGACAGCTTTTTGTTTTCTTGTTTTTTCCTCTGAGCACTTTGAAAGTATCTTCTCACTACCTTCTGGCCTCTGTGGTGTGTATTGTGAAATCAGTTGATAATTTGACTTAGAATGTCCTACATACAATGAGTTGCTTCTAATTTTCTTCTTTCGAGATTCTCTGTCCTTGGCTTTGAAAAATTTGATTATAATATGTTTTGATTTTTTTTTGAAAGAAAGAAAAAGAGAGAAAAGAAGAAAGAAAGAAAGAGCAAAAGATAGAAAAAAAAAAGAATGAAAGGGAGAAAGAAAGAGGAAGAGAAAGAGGGAGAGAGAACGGGATTCTTTTTCTATTGCCCAGGCTAGAATGCAGTCTAAAAATGGGTATTAAAAACCTCTTTTATGCCAATAAATATATTTGAGTTCATCCTAGGAATTCGTTGTGCTTCCTGGACATGTAGATGCATGTATTTTTACAAGATTGAGAAGGTCATTATTTTTTCTCAAATATTCTTTCTGCCCCTGTTGTTTGTCCTCTATCTCTGCAGCTCCCCATATGTGCATGTTGGTGTGCTAGATGGGTTCTGCAGGTCTCCGAGGCCCTGTTCCTTTTTCTTTATTATTTTTTCTTTCTATTCATTGGTCTGTATAATCTCAATTGTTCTATCTTCAAGGTAACTAATAATTTTTCTGCCATCTCCGATTTGCTTTTGAAACTCTTTAGTGAATTTTTTTCATTTCAGTTAGTGTGATTTTCACCTCCAGAATTATTAGTTTCTTTTAGAAAATCACTTATATCTCTTTATCGATATTCTCATCTAGGGAGATATAGTTCTTATACTTTACTTCTTTAGACAAAACTTCCTGAAGTTCTTGGAACATATTTAAAATAGGTTACATATGGTCTTTTTGTTCTAGCAAATTTGCTGTCTGAGGTTTTGGGGGACAGTTTCTTTTGACTGCTTTTTTAATTTTTGTGTATGGGCCATATTGTCTTGCTCTTTGCATGTCTCCTTTTGTTGTTTGTTTTTGAAAATTAGACATTTTAAATAATGTAATGCAACAACTTGGAAATCATATCCCTCTTCTCCTAGGTTTGCAGTTATTTCTGATTGTTGTTTCTGTTTGCCTGGTGACTTTCCTGAAGTAATTCTCTAAAGTCTATATTCCTCATCTTCTGTGGCCTCTAAAGTCCTTGTTCAGTTAGTTTAGTGGTCACCTAATGATGAGACAGAATTTTCCTTAAATGTCTTAAGTCAGTAATTTCCACAGGCTTTGCTGAATGAGTAAATGTGTGCATTGGGGCATGGTTTCAACACTCTGGCAGGCAATTTACAACACTGCCTTTGTCTTTATCTCCTGGTTGCTTATCTTTGAAGTCAGCCAGAGATAAAAGGTTGTAGTCTAGGGATTGGTCCTGGGCATGCACCTGGTCCCCACACATGCATATAACCTTCTATATTACCAGGGATGTGTTGACGTGTTTCAAAGTGTCCTATGGACAGTTCCTTCCTCAAACTGTGTCACCATTTCAGGCAAAGATAGTAAATAATTGTTACCAATGTTTTCAACAAATGCCATGAGGAAAAGTTGTTCACAGTGAGGGAGCTCTGAGTCAGGTCAAATAAAGACAGGAACTGCAAGTTGGGTTTCCTGAGAACTCCAGACCAGTCACATAATGACAGTTCTCAAGGGGTGGGGCTTTTGGGGAACTGAAAATTCATTTCATCCCCTCAGTGCCTGTTAGTCTGCTGTTTTTCACAGCTGCCGTGATTGGGAGCCTGATGTTTTCAAGGCTACCACACAGCTGGTGAGAGAGGCATGGAAATAGATTAAATATCACTGTCATTACTAAGATTCACGTGTTTATTTTACTGTTGTTGTTTTTTCAGTAACTCCCTTTGGATTGCTATAATCCTTTGGTTCGTGTGTAGAGTTTTGAAAAAGTTGATTGCACTAAATTTTGCCAACGTTCACACTGCTGTTATTGAGGAGCGGACTTTTGGAAACCCTTCCTTCGCCATTCCCAGTGACATTTCTTCCTTGATTCCATTTTGTTGTCAATGAAATGAAGATTATCATACCTGAGTTACCTGCCACAGCTGTTGTAAAAGTCACGTTTAAGCAGTGACAGGAGAATGTTTCATGATTTAAGAAAAAAATCATTTAGCACATAAAACAATGGGGTTAAGGAAGCCTGGCTTCCTTTTCACTAGGACTCACTGGAGACACAGGGATGTTTTGTGGGCCTTGCCTTTGTGTCTCAGAAGCAGGATGTGAGACAGATCTTCGAGGTGCCCATCTGGCAAAAGTCTTCATGTGCCAGGAAGTCATCACTCAACTCTCACGCCCTGGGTGCTAGAGAAAGAAGAGTAGCACTAGAGAAAGAAGAAAATCTCACTATGCTGAGATTTTCCTTTTTCCTTGAGAGACAGGTTGAAAGGAAATAAATTTCTGTAGAATGAGATGAATAGCAGTAGTAACGTGACATAGCTCCTTCCTCCATTTTTTTCTTGGAAGATATTTCTCTTTCAGTTTTCTAATTAATTTTTGTTTCTTATATAACTTTTATATACTGTAGAGAAAATTTATTTTTAAAAAATGCCTTTATTCATCAAAAGGTATACTGTTCCAGGTTTCCTAAAGAAAGAAATTTAATGGAATGCAATTTGTTGTTTTCTCCCTAACTTTTTTGTGGCCAATCTGTGCCTAATAGTGAAAGAAGAATGTGCAAGTTAAGGATGTTTTGCCACCGTGAAAAAAATCCTTTGAATATTCTCTTTCCCGTTGATCCCTGAGGGGATTTTCACATCCGTTCTCTAGAAGCCTGGCTGTGATCTTAGTGGACACCCCGCGGTGGACTCCAGTTTCGAAGTTTTTTGGATTTGGAGCATGAGTGGAGGGAGCTCCATGGTGTCATTCAGATGAAGATGAAATCAGGGAGCAGTTAGGCCAAGATCTGTTCAGACCATTTGAGCGGCCAGCCAGGGATTTGTATTCATAACCTTCTTGTTTATAGGCCAGTGTTAAAATCATTTTAATGTTGAGAACCAATGAGACTGCTCTAATTGTGTTATCAAAAGTGTGGAAAGACAAATCTTGTTTACATTAAAGCATGGTCATACCGACTTTCTCAGATACCTGCCTACCATTTGAAACATGCTTGTTGGATCAATTGCCATGAGTTCTGTGAGCTTCCTGCTACACATGACCCCTTAGGAGGAGAGACTCTTCAGCAATGCTCTGTCTTTGAGTGAAGTTCCTTTGTGAGAATTCTTCCTTTTACTTGGGTTCTTTATCAACAGCTGTTAAAATGCTAATGAGTCTAAGCTGAGAGTGAGCAGCTGCTTAAACATATCTATTTCTACCAGAAGCACCATGGCAAGAAAAGAACTGTATCAAAACACATCACGAGGAAGAATGAGAAGTGGCCTGGGGCCACGCAGAGCCCCACCGGTGGCCGATTCTTCCCCTCCACGGGTGAATTTGCTACACAGCATCTCAGCTACTGATGATGTTCTTGAGGTCTGAGTGCCCATTTGCTTACATCGGCGGGAACTAACCAGTAATCTGGGCTTTTCCTAAGGATATGCTAAATCTAAATAATGTTTCCCTAAGACCTCACCTCACTTTTCGTAAGTTACTTTGGCTTCTTGACCTCATCACAAAATATACTGTAGCAAATAACTGTCCAGACCATCTCAGTGAGAACTGCTAAGCCGACAAATTGGGAAGTAATTGACAGGAACACCACTTTCTGATCCCGGGGCCAGCATCATCCATGACAATGCCACGTGGTCTGGTGGACTTCACTCTACCCTGTGCACATTGGCCACACCAAGCCACCATTTCCCTCAAGTGTTTTGCTGGACACAAAGGGATGTGAATGCACACATGTAGGAAACATCTGACTCTTTAGGGGAATCAGATGTAAACATACACCTTCTATGCCATTGTCAAATCACATTGATGTGAAGCCTCAGTAGGGACCATCTCCATGTGATGTAGAGAATATCATAAAGTCAATGTATATTGTTTCTCTTATTTAAAGATAGTCCTAAAGAACATTCCCTCTGACTTTGAACCCTTTTGATTCTGAGAGTAAGTAGAGGTGTTTATGCACATTTATTCTTTCTTTGATTTATCAAATGTCTGTTAAGCATTTATTATGGATCACATCCTTTGTCAGGTGCTGGAAATATTACATTAGGGAGAGGATCCCTACCTCATGTTACTTCATAATGAACTCAGAGGGCACATATGAAACAAACTTCACCTAATACAAAGTCGTGCTTCCATAAATGTAAATGAAACATGCTGTGAGAACTCAGGTAGGGATTCTTTTGACATGGTTGAAACTGGTGATCAGGAAAGAGCTTGTGAAGAATGAACTGGGAGGCAAAGTCTGTCTCTCTAGACCGATGGAGTGATGTAAATGAAGTCACAGAGTAGTGGACAAGCATGGGGCTTTGGGGCATGGCATATCCTTGCTGTGTTTGCAGACACATAAAAGTTACTATCAGTGACATGCTGGCTATCATATGGATCTGAACCAAGCCTCACAAGATAAAGGAGGGAGAGAGCTGTCAATTGTATCACCCACAGATGAAAACAATATGCCCCATGGAGGCCAGGCTCTGGGATGCCCTCACCCATTGTCACTGCCTCCCAATGTTCCTGTCTTTGTGATGTTTTCAGACTCCTCCTCACATTTGAAAGAAACAAAGAACTTCTTTGCCAGATCACGTATGTTCTAACCTGTGGTTTGAGAAAACATGGACTTCATTGTCCATATTACTGTTAGCATTTTGGTCACCACCAGTCTCTGAGAAGTTCCAAACTTTCCCTTATCTTCTTCTGTTCTTCCGAGTCCTTCAAACTCTTCCAATCTCTGCCTGTTACTTAGCTCCAAGGTCACGCCCATATTTTCAGGTATCTTTACAGCAGTGTCCCACTCCTCAGTACCAATTTTCTGTGCTAGACCACTCTTGCATTACTACAAAGAAATATGTGAGACTGGGTAATCTGTAAAGGAAAGAGGTCTAATTGGCTCACAGTTCTGCAGGCTGTACAGAAAGCATGGTGCCAGCATCTGCTCAGCTTCTTGGGAGGCCTCAGGGAGCTTTTATTCATGGCAGAAGGCAAAGTGGGAGCCGATGTGTCACATGGTGAAAGCAGGAGTAAGTGGCAGGGGCAGATGCCACACACTTAAATGACCAGATCCCAGATAACTCATCCAGTCACTATCATGAAGACAGCACCAAGCTGTGGTAATTAAAATCCACCCAACCCAGCCTGGCCAAACAATCGGACTTGATTTTCAGATTATCTTATAATTGAACAAACAGGGGTCTTGCAAGGAGAGAAAGCTTTGTCAAGTTTATCTCTCAATCCGCCCCCATGACATAATCACCTCCCATCAGGCATTGGGGGTTACAACCTCCAGCATTGGGGGTTACAATTCAGCATGAGATCTGGGTGGGACAAATATTCAAACCATCTCAGAGGCCATGTGGCAAGGAACTTCAGGTGGCCTGTAAGAGTGGAGGGCAGCTACCAGCCAGCAGTCAGCAAGGACCTGAAGCCCCAGTGCTATCGCCTCAAGGAACTGAACTGTGAACCTCTATGGGAGCTTAGAGCAGCTCTCTCGCCAGTCGAGCCTCAGGTGAGAATGCAGCCACAGGCAGCATTAATATCAGCCTGTGTGCCCCTAAGCCAAGGGATGTAGCTGAACTATGCCTGGACCCTAGACCCGCAGAAACTAAGATAATCAATGTGCTTTTTAAATCTGTTAAATGTGTGGTCATTTGTTACACAATAATAGAAAACTAACACCTGGCCTTTTCCTCAATCCTCTGAGCAATTCTTTGCTAAGAAGACATTGACGACCACTACCAGCTTGTTCTTAGTTGTTGGTTTCAGACACTGTTTCTCCGGAGAGTCTTGTCAGTTTTGGCCTAAGTGGTGAAGTGGGGTGCAGGTTAGAATGACGGTCAGGAACTGTAACTCTTGGTGGATTCGTGGGGCAGGGATGTGGTGCTTAGGCACATGTGCAGGTAGTCCAAGTGTTCCTGAGCCTACAGCGCCAGCCCAGTTTCCGCTCTCTGCCCATAGCACACACAAAACCCACGTCCCCAGCCTAGGCCTGTTCTTGCCATCGCTTTGATTTCTGGCACTGTTGCAAGGGATGGAGAAACAATGTCTTGCTGAGGATTTGGCTTCGGATGGAAACTATTTGTGTTCACTACCACATGAATCCTGACCCGAGTCCCTGCTCTGAGGCTGGGCCTGCTGGGCCTTCAGAGCATGCCGTGTGCAGGAGCAGGCCATGAGCCTGCAGCCAGGTGGTCAGGTCCTGACCCTGCGTCCTCTTAGACACTGGATCTTAGCATGTCGATTCACCTTCTGAGCCCTGGTCTCTTCATATGTAAATTGGGACAGTGCTAATGTTTATGAACAAAATAACAATCAACCCGTGTCTGTGTACATCATAGGATGGTGCGGACATTCAAATACTTGCGGAAGTGTTTTTGAAAACTACCAGGTGGCACCTAACCCTGTCCTTTCTTCCCTTAGGGTCTCAGCAGCACAGACAAGTGAAGCTTCTGTCAGAAATAAGCCTAGAAACTGGAGCACAGGGGGAAACCATGCCCGATGCTGTCGTTGGCTTCCTGGTGGTGTGATGCAGCTGCAGAGCCTTAAACTTTGATAACATCATCGACTCGGTTTAGAGTCCAAATCAAGAGTGACTTTATCACTGCCCAATCTTCCCAGAGAGGATGACGTTCTGACCCCAAATCATAGCAAGTGCCAGTGAATTCGCACTTGTCATCAGAACAGGTCTCCAATTACTGCATCGACTATGCCCCTCAGACCAGGAGCAAGGAAGGAGCTAATGCTTTCCCCTCTCCTTTCCCCCCGCCCCTAATCTGCCCACTTCCACAACTAGGAGGAACTTCCTATCACCCCATCTGGGTAGACTACTGGACATAGCTCTTGGCATCTGGCCTTTCTCTGATTCTCTTCTTGACTTTTATTTGTCTTCTGTCTCTGTCTCTTGTTAAGTTCACAAGACACTTTTCCATTTTGGCCCACTGTGGTGTGTGTGCATGTGTGTGTCTGTGCCTGTGTATGTGTCTATGACTGTATGTGTGTGTGTGTGGTGTGTGTGTGACTGTGTGTGTATGTGAGTATGCGTATATATGGTTCTGGTCCAACCCTTCCACCCTCTGGTTCAACCCTCTGGTTGCAGCTTTCATTGAGTCAGGCACTGCTCTGAATGTCTCAAATGCATTCACCCATTTCATTATCTATAGATAAATGTTATCCATGTCCCTATATGGCAGGGAAGGAAGGTGAAGCAGAGAGCTTGTTGAAGTGGCCAGGAGAATCATAGTTAGGAAGTGGCAGGGTCAGAATTCACACCTGGGGGTGGAGTTGGGGACCACACTCTGGACCACGCCTTCAGTGCTTCTCAAACTTTGGCATCCATCAGAATCCCCTAGAGGGTTTCCTGGGACACAGGTTTCTGGGCTGCACCTGAGAACTTCTGATTCAGTAAGTCTAGGTAGGGGTTGCAGGTGTGCTTCTCACAAGTCCTAGGCCATATAACGCTGCTGGTCCAGCCACCCACTTTGACAACCACTGTGCCATATATTGTTCTCCTTGATTTGAATCATTTGGGCAAGACTCTCTTCCCAACCTACTCAGGCCTGAATATATGCATGAATGGTGGTTAAATCTTTCAGTATCCTTATTTCCCTTTGAACATGCAGACTGTCAGGAGAGGACCATGACTTCAGCCTGGGGTGAACCACACACTCCAGGTTTGCCCACTGACAGCCTCGGAGGTATTGGCAGGAAGGCAGAAAGGGAGAGAGAGCTTGGATCAGGGAGGCTGCTGAGGAGAGAAGAGGAGGAGAGGGCACCACCCTCACCCACGTTGAGATTTGCTTGGGTCTGTTTCCACCCAGAGACTCCCGCTTGTGTCAAAAGAGTGAATGCTCTTCCTGGCTTGGCTTTACATTTCTCTGTCCTTAAACACACAAATGGAGTCTCTGCGGGTGTGGAGAGGTGCCGGTGAGCAGGCGTCTTCATGGATGCCTGGGCCACATGTGGATGCACTTCAACAGAAAGAAAGGCACATGCTTCTCTGTGGGGTCTACATCTCCCAGAGCTTGAGAACCTGGCTTCAGCAAAGAGACGTTAAAGGATTATGCACCGGCCACTTGCTAAACATGGTAAGAGACTTTCCTCCAGGCTGTTGCGATGGGGGAAGAGCTGGGTCTCAATTCCAAACTCAGCAGCCTTGGCGGGGGGTTTATACCGGCAAGCAGAGTGAGGGGTCACTTGGGAAAACTGCTAAGAAGAGCTTGATTAGATCTCAAGGGTAAACTAGCTTAACAGAATTCTTGCTTTCAGTCAAGAACTTAGGTATCAAGAGGGAGGCACTTGATCAGCTATCAAGGCTGGGAGATTTGTGATAAACTAATATAGAAGGCCTTTTCTAAAATAGCTTAGGGGCCAAGGTAGAGACCTGATTGAGAAGAGGACACAGAGAAACCTGGCTAAAGTTTGGTCCAAGAGGGAGTCTTTGTCAACGGGAGAAGAGGCAGACAGGCTGAAAAACTGAGTGGGGCAGCCCACTTTCTGATAAATAAAGGTCCTCACCAACAATTTTCCATCCTGGTTCAAGAAACAAAAGGACGTGACAATTTATCTTCAGGAATATTGTACATATATTAGGCCAAGCTTAATTTTAATTTTCTCTACAACTTAAAAAAAATTACATTTGGCCAGAGAAGTTGTTTGATAAATTGTGTAACTCAGATATGGTTAAATTACCCAAATAATGGGTTATTAAAAGTCCAAAAAAAGTTTGAAATTAGCAAGTAAAAATAGAACTCAGAAAAACTATATTAAACAGTCAAACTTCCATGGAGACTATTTCATTTGAAATACTGTATCAAATAGATTGACTCACAGGCCATTTTCTGTGCCGATATAACTGAATCTTCATGAATGGTCTGAACAATAAAGTTCGTCTTGTAAAATTTTCAGCTGAAAGCAATGTGGCCATGATGGCTGCTACTTGGGAGACTTGAGCTGGCTTTTACAACGCCCCAGTGAGGACGCAGCACAGGCTTCAAATCGAGAGCCATGACATCTAATGTGGCTTAGCATGGAGGGCTGCCCTTAGGAGAGAACAATAAATCCTACAATTACATTTGGCAAGCATGAATCAGTTACACTCAAAGGAAAAGAAAGGTCTGTGGGTCATAACTGGAAACAACCGTGGCTGAGGTCTGCCTCTGCGGAAACTCCCAGGTGATGCCAACGATGGACTTTAATTGGCAGATAAAGTGTTCTACCTCTCACTGCCTGTGGCCCAGCGGCCCTCACCCTCACTCTGCCTTTGCTGCAGATTGGGTTTCCCGGTGAGCAGACTCTCACATTGGGTTTAGCATGCAGACTGTTTATTAAGGAGCCCCTGCAGCTCATGCAGAAGCCTCAGGAAGCCGGCTGGGCAGAGGAAGAAGACGTGGAGCCTTGATACAGGCTGGCCCCACAGGGTGCTCTGGAGCTGGAATGGCCCTTTCAAGTGGTACAGAGTTGGGCCTGTGGGGCCAGGTCTTCGTGTTCCTGCATCAGTGACTCAGTGGATCTGGCTCTGCACAGGCCAGGCTGTCCCTGAAGGAGCTGACTCCTAGCACTGAGCAACAGCCTTCTCTCGCTTTCAAAGCCAAACTGAGCTCTATAGCAGATTCCTAATGGTATTTATGTTTTCTCTGATATATTCATGAATAATGTGAGTTGTGTCTGTTTCCCTGTGTCTCCTCTCTCAGCTAGGGCGAATACTGAGTTGTGATTTGTTTTTATTGTTTTTATATCTATTTCTCCCTCATTGAACTATACTCTTTGTGGATCAAGGCTCTGTGTGTCCACTGTGTATTCCATTCATTGGCGCAGACCTGGCATAGTTTGGTACAACGTTTATTCCAAAATCTGTTTCTTTGTCATCTCTTCCCTCCCCCAGAGCTGGGAGCAGCTCCAGGCCTGTGCAGCACTGGAGCTCCAGTCTATGCATCACTGTAACTGATTGGAGAGGCATAATGAATGTGCACGATGTACCTGCAGGGACAGGTGACTTAGTTCAGTCATAAGAAGAGATGCCTGCTGAAATCTTGATGACTTCTTACTGTGCATTCTTACTCTGGAGAACATTTTATCGGTATCTGTGAAATGCCTGCATAGTAGGAGTACGACTTGATTAATAAGTCACATGAAGCCCAAGCAGTGAACATCAGCAGGGCCTTTCTTCAGGTTCAAAGAAGGTAAAGCACTTTGAGCCTTCTAGGTAATCACGTGCTCTTCGACAGGTGGGATAGGTGATGACAGGCATCGAGGTAAAGTCTTCAGACAGGTTTTCAGGCAAATGAATATCTCTTTCCTGAGATAGTAACTCCTGTCTGATGTCTCTTTACTTCAGTCAGAGGATTTGCAGTACATACTTTGCATTTATTCTCACAGAGCATGAGGTCAGGGAGTATTCCAGCTCTTGGTGCCCCTGGCATCCACATAAAGCAGGCTGGAGAGCAAGGCTCCCACATGCCTGCCAGCTGTGTGCTCTGCCCAGGGCCATGTCCCTGCTTACTATGCTGTTTTATCTGATGGGGTCAAATGACCCGAGTGTCCTGTGGCTAGCTTCTCCTGCTTGGAGGTCTTGGAGACTTGGAGGTCTTGGTTGCATGACACAGAAAGCCCTGGCCAGAACCCGTTCACCGTGGGGCCCCACCGCTGCTGTCCTTTCCTCAGCCTTGGCTACACTGAAATGTCCAGAGTGACACCTTCAGGCACAGCATGACCCAAAGCACCTGCTGAGGCAAAGACCTCTCCTTAGCCAAGGGATATGTTTAACTTCATTTCTAAATTAAACACACGTACAGGTAGGTATTTCCATACTCACAGTCAGACTTGTCATTTGGTACAAGTTAAAAATAAAGAACTACAGGTCTAGGTGACAGGGTGATGGATGCAGCAAATCACCATGGCATGTGTATATATACCTGTGTAACAAACCTGCATGTTCTGCCCATGTACCCCAGAACTTAAGGTATAATACAAAAAGAATAGGACAAAAAAAGGAGATATAGGTCCAAAAGCCATATATAACCTATTAATGCTCCTTTTGAAAATCTATCCTATGTCTAGCCTAAGGAAACAGAGACATGAAACATTTATGTATTAGGATGGTTAGAGTAATGTTTATAATAGTAAAACTTCAAACAACAATAAAGTTAAATCATGATATGTCCATAATACAAAGCTTACTCATCTGTTAAAACTACAGTTTTGGGAAATTGACTGTTATGAGAAACGGTTCCGGATAAAATAAGTAAATTAACAAGATTAACAATATCTCAATTCTATAAATTGAGCTCTATAGCAAAAAGACACTGAGATTCATACACATATGTATTATGTATTTGCATATCAGTGTCTTTGGTCAGTACGATTATGGTGCTCTTTATTTTATTCTTTAAGCTTTTCTGTGTTTTTCAGAATTTCTACAATGGGCACATATTTTTCATAAACAAAATACAGCAAAGTGCAATAAATAAATAAATTGAACGTAAACCAAAGATTTCTTCATCAACCTGTTAGTTCTGCTTTTGTCTCCATCTATCATCAGATGTGTGCATTGGCACACACAAACCTCTCACTTGCACACACCACAAGATGAGACTCACAATGTGGAGCACCATATAGGAGGATGAGTGTCTCCGGGTTATGGGTTTCTGACCCACAGTGATAAGGCTGGGGAGAGGCCCCTGGACTTCCTTCACATTCTGCATCCAGGGATGAGCAGGGTACCTCGGGGGGCAACACTGCCCCATACACTTGCAAGAGTGAATGATGTATCCTTCCTACCCACCTATCTGGGATACTCAAACCGGCCTTCTCATGCCCTGGCTGCAAGGGACTGGATAAATACACATGAGGCACCCAGAGATTCAAAAGTTGCTAACTCCTGGCCCATCCAATTATAGAAAGCGCTCTGCTGTTTGGCACCTATTAAACTGAGTTTCTATTAATGAAGTCTTCTGCTTAGCAACCAAGCAAGGATAATTGATGTTTAAATGATAACCCTGAGGACTGTGAAACTCTAAAGTGCCTTCTATGTATTAAAGAAAAATTAATATTCCTATAATGTCTCTGCAACTTATTTTTATAGAACAGCACAAAGAGCAGAGAATTAAGATAAATGGAAAGAATTCTTAACAAACAAAGATTATGTTATTAGATTCGAGGTTTAGAGTTGGAGAATTAGACTTTGAAAGAATCTCATGTAATTTTACGTAAGGGAAAGTGACACCCACGGTTTGCACAGATAGAAAATACAGCCAACGTTCAAGTCCCTGGCCTTGCACCTCTTCTTCACCAATGATCCTTGAGTCTTCTCTGATTCATTCTGCATAGCAAACGTTGGAGGTAGGGGAATTTGCCCTTGACAAAGGTTGAGTCCTCTTTCTCGTTTATCATCATGTCTCCCCTTTCTGTGGTTGCCCCACTGACATGGAAATATCAGCAAGTACACCCATGACTATGAGAGTTATCAGGGCAGACAGAGTGGACTGGAGGCACAGGCTCAGAGCCACAGGGCTCAGCTCTCCAGCTGTGTGACTTTGGATGAGTTACATGGCTTCCCTGGGTCTCAGAGAGTTATCAGAAAGACTAGCTAGCTTAATATTTATAAAGTGGTTAAAACAGTGCTTGAGATAATATTCCATATTAGTGTTTGCTCAATAAATGCATCACATTTCTAAGTATTTGCTTTTAAATAGGAGGCATGCAAGAAATAACTTACGTTATTTAAGGACTCCTGTGTGGTGTGCATCCTGGCTTCAGCAGGGAACACCTGTGGCCAGGGCGCCTTGTTGGCCACATCCCGACCACCCCACCTGAGTGACTTCCGTGTCCAGAGGTAACCTAGGTGGCCACAGTTTAATCGTGGGTTTTGCTGGAAAGAAGAACTAATGCAAAGAATAATGACTGAGGGAAAGTAGCTTAGTACGGGAACATTATTTTCCTGCCTGAAAACCTTTTGAGGAAAGCTAGCTCATCAACACAAGCGATACATGAGTGGATGAGCCGGAGGAACTGTCCTTTTATTTGTGACATGAAATTTGAGCCATTAGTGAAGATAATCACCCAAGCAAGTGAATGCAGCACTTTGAGGGGGATTTTGGTGGATGAGTGTCATGTTTGTGGAGTTTTCTTTGTCTTAGTGATGGAACTAGACATCGTTTATAGAACTATGAACTCATAAGGCACAGAACACATAAGCCACTGAAATTCCAAGAGATGGCAAACACATATTCATTTGGCAACTCTGTTCATCTGTGACACATACTGAATAGTGAACAACCTGGCATATTATTTATAAAGAGTCTGAACAATGTCATTGAGAACGATGTGGTTTAGGGCTCACACTGCCCAGAGCTCTCAAGCATGCCCTTTTTTCTATGCTGGTAATTACTTCTCCTGATGACTGCAGGTGCCTTCAGAGACATTTGGTAAGAGAGGGGCTCCTAGAAGATGCAGGTGTCCACAGTGGTCCATGTGAGAGCCTGGAGGCAGGGCCACATTCTACCCATCAGCTGTTCCCAGAAGACATGACCACCGCGCACCATGTTATGCATCAGGCAATCGTTCTGTCTACCCTCTTGCCTTTGAGAGGATGTCCATTCTTTTCCCTGCAGTCAGGAGGATCCTTTCAAGAGGCAACTCTGTTCTTTCCCCCATCCCTTCTCCTCTCACCTTGGCCGTCTCTGGCCAGCTACTTTTCCTACCCAGTGCTAGGTTCTTGTCCCCTTCCCACTGCCTGGTTAGTACCTTTTCCCCTCCTTTTTCATATCTCAGCTCCAACAGCAGTCTTCAGGGAGCCTGTCCTGCCCGTCACCAAGCCTCCTGGCATGTGCTTCCTTCCTGCCCTGGCTGCTGTCACCTTTTCGTGTGGATTTAGGTGGAAACTGGCGCGTGTCTCTCTCCCACTGGGCCTGCAGACCCAAGAGAGCAAGATTGGACCTGTTTTTTTGGTCTTCCTCTCATCAAAGCTTCCAGCACTCTATTAATGGGGGTCAAACAAATGAGCACATTTGTTTGAACTTGGCTCTTTGGATGCACTGTGACCGGCCTGGAAGGATAACATACAGGAAACACCCTTGCTGGGTGCGGGCTGCTACGCTGGTCCTGGTGTGTTGGGTGCCCTCCCCTTCCTCTCCCTTCTGTCTTGAGTCCTACCATTCTTTGTGTCTTTAAAGCTCCAGCTAAAAACCTCCAGCTTCTGATTAGGAGCCTGGGTTCATCTAGGAGCCTTATTCACATCCCAGTTCTGTCACTTGTTGGCTGTGTGATCTTGGGCAGGTTGTTCACCTTCTCTGTGCCTCAATTTTCGCCTCTGTAAAGAGGAGATAATAAAGTGTCCTACCTCATGGAGTTCTTTGTAGAATTATATACTAATGAGTTAATGTATGCAAAACACTTAGAAATAATCAGCACAAAGTTATCACTGGCCAACAGCTCAGAGAAGCACTTACCAGTTTTTATTTAGCTTTTATTTTATCAGCATATCCCATGTCTTTCTTCCTAGCAGTATTCTCCTCAAAGAAATCTTGACTGCAGTCCAGGCACGGTGGCTCACGCCCGTAATCCCAGCACTTTGGGAGGCTGAGGTGGGCGGATCACAAGGTCAGGAGTTTGAGACCAGCCTGGCCAGCATGGTGAAACCCCGTCTCTACTAAATATATAAAAAATTAGCTGGGTGTGGTGGCGCATGCCTGTAATCCCAGCTACTCAGAAGGCTGAGGCAGGAAAATCACTTGAACCCAGGAGGCGGAGATTGCAGTGAGCTGAGATCATGCCACTGCACTCCAGCCTGGGCGATAGAGCGAGACTCTGTCAAAAAAAAAAAAAAAAAAAAGAAAGAAATCTTGACTGCATGTAAGATTTGATTTTCAGCCCACTTAATCAATGTATGTTTTCTTATTTGTTAAAAGTGGAGGTTTCAGTGGAAGTGATCCATGGTCCTCTGCAGCCCTGAGAGTCTAGAATCTTACTCATTACTGAGTCCCTCGATTTACACAGCTGTTAAACACAAATGGGAAAGAGGGGTGGCGTCCCAGGCCCCCTTACTACACAGTCCATAGAGAGAGGAAATCCCAAAGTGCTGAGTAATTGAGAATAGAGCCCTAAGGGATCTGGAAAGGAGAAAATTTTTGTGGGATAGTCCTGTGACCTTTGTGTTAGGGCACATGAGTGAGGACAGGCCTAGACTAACCTTGGTCAGGAGGCGGCTCTTCACACAGGTGCTCTCACCACTAGGTACCGGCGAGCATCTGTGAGGACCTCTTTGAATCTCCTCCTGAGTGGAGTAGCTGTCCCCTTCCCCTTCTCGTCTGATATTGGAGGTTCAGTCTCTTCAAGGCCCCTTTTCTCAAATATCCAAAGGGAAGGTTTGTTCCTAAAAGGATAGCTGGGCTTGCCTTCCTATTTCAGGTCCAATATTTTAGGATTTGTTTTGATGAGGAACAAACAAAAATAGTCCTCGAGGTTTCCTCTTCGAAATCACTGAGACAGAGCAGACAGAAAAGGATGCTAATTGTGTTCATACTAGATTTGGAGTATGCATGTATTATTATTATTTATTTAGAGTCTGGGTCTTGTTCTGTCAACCCAGGCTCGAGTGCAATGGTGCAATCACAGCTCACCGCAGCCTCAAACTCCTGGGCTCAAGTGATCCTCCCACCGCAGCCTCCCAAGTAGCTGGGACTACAGGAAAGCACCACCATGCCCAGCTTTTTTTTTGTAAAGAGGTCTCCCTGTGTCCCTGGGCTGGTCTTGAGCTGCTAGCCTTAATGGATCCTTCCACCTTGGCCTTCCAAAGCACTGAGATTGCACCTTCTTCATCAGAGAAAAATTAATGATGCTGTCTATATGAGGGGCTGCCTGGCGCAGCCAGTCTGTCCCCATGACAAATGAAGCACACCTGCCTTTCTTCACTGGTGTGGAGCACTCTCACTCCTTACCTGGCCATGAGTGGATGATGACAAACAGATCCTGTGATTCAGCAACAGTGCCTCATCTATCCATGTGCTCAGAATGTTGGAGAGAGGTGTGATTTTCCTACGCAGTCACCCAGTTTTAAGGAGACATATGTCCACTGATTGTCCTTCAGGAGGTCAAGATAAGGAGTAAATGAGAATGTCTTTGAAAGTATTTTCATTACTCAATATTAGAAAATGAAAAAAAAAAATCCTTTTGTCTAGGGAAGTTCATGTTTAGAATAAAGTAACATTTCCCAAAGTTTCCAACTGATAAGAACTGCCTTTGAGAGTTCGTGAAAGATGTGGATTTTCAGGTCTCTACTCTTGGGGTTCCATTGTTCTATGCAAAACTCAGAAATCTGACTTTTTATAAGCATCCCAGATAATTCTTACGTGCAGAAAAGTCTGGGAAAATACCAAAGTGGGTCAGTCTACCAGACGAGGAACACATGCTTTTTTAAAAAAGGAAATTAGTAAACTATGTTTTAGAGAAGTTTCTAGAGTATCAAGTACAGAGAATTCCCATATACCCCTGCCTTTGTCCGGCAGCTTCCCCCATGACTCATTTCCCACACCGGAGTGCACGTGTGTTACAACTGGATGCACATAATCATCACCGCAAGTCCACAGCTTACATTAGAGCTCATTTTCGGTGTACATTGTATGGATGGTAGCAAACGTGTAATGACATGTATCCATCATGATAGCATGACCAGAGTGGTTTTGCTGCCCTCCAAATCCCTAGTGTTCCACCCGGTTCATCCTTCCCTCCCTGCATGCCTCCACAACCACTTGCCTTTTTGCTGAGGTCATAGTTTTGTCTTTGCCAGAATGTCATATAATTGCACTAATGCAGCATGTAGCCTTTTCCGATGGTCTTCTCTTAAGTACTAATATGCATTTAAGTTTCCTTCATGTCTTTTCAAGGCTGGATGACTCATTTGTTTTTAGAGTTTTACTGAATAATATTTCATTGTCTGGAAGTACCACAGTTTGTTTATCCATCCACCTACTCAGGAATAATTTAGTACTTCCAAATTTTGGCAGATGTAAGTAAAGCTTCTATAAACATCTGTGTGCAGGTTTTGCGTGGACATAAGTTTCTAACTTGTTTGAATAAACACCAAGAAGCTCGATTGCTGGATCACAGGGTGCCAGGGTGTCTAACTTTGTGCCAGGGAGTCCTTCAAGGTGGCTGCACCATCTGCATTCCCACCGGCAATGAGTGAGAGGCCCTGCTTCTCCGTATCTTCACCAGTATTTGGTGTTGTCACTGATTTGGATTTATTTTGGCCACTCTAATAGTGTGCAGTGGTGTCTCACTTTTGCTTTAATTTGCGTTTTCCTAATGACAAATGACGCTGAACATCTTTTCATATGTTTAATTGCTATGTGCCTGTTTTCTTTGGTGAGCTGTCGGTTCAGGTCTTCTGCCCATTTCTTTAATTGGACCGCTCATCCTACTGTCGAGTTGTGAGAATTCTCGGTACACTTTGAATAGCAGTCCTTTAGCAGATGTGCCTTCTGCAAATATTTTCTCCTAGTGTGGGGCTAGTCTTCTCATTCTCTTGAAATTATCTTTTCCAGAGCAGAAATTAATTTTAATGCCATCCAGCTTATCAACTTTTCTTTTATAAATTGTACCTTTATATCTATAAAAAGTCATTGCCATAATCAAGGGTATCTAGATTTTCTGCTATGTTATCTTCTAGGGCTATGTTCTAGGGCTATGTGTGTTACATTTAGGGCTATGATGCATTTTGAGTTAACTTTTGCGAAGGGTGTAAGGCCTGTGTGTTAACTCACTTTTTTGCACGTATATACCCAGTCGTTTGAGCTGTTTGTTGAGAGACTCTTTTCTCCACCACATTGCCTTTGCTCCTTTGTCAAAGGTCAGTTGACTATATTTATGTGGGTCTATTTCTGGGCTATGTATTCTGTTTCATTGATCTATTTGTCTATTCATATACTATCTTGATTACCAAATGATCAATTAGCAAAATTACATGCAGCAAAAGGACAGAACAGCCATTAATAACTTATAGTGATTTTCGATTCTTTGAGGTTTGGAGGTATGGCATAGGTATTACACATGTTTAATGTGATCACAGTGGTTGGAAGCCAAGATAAATAAGTATGAATTACAGAAAGGATAACAACTACCTGCCCTTTAGCCCCCGTCCTTCACTCCAGTTTCACTGTTAATCATTGGGTTGGAATAACGAAATTCGCCATGACTACATGGCAGCGTCTGTGCCATATCTGAATCGGGTTCTGATGCTTGCTCTGTCTCTTCAAACTGTGTTTTTGGTCCTGTAACACACTTTTCAATTTATTGTTGAAAACCAGGCATAATGTAGTGGGTAATAGGGAATGAGGCAAGTCGGCCTTTAGCGTAAAGTTTTGCATTTACCTAGCTAGGGTTTAGGCTGTGTTTATAGTTACCAGAGCTCTGAGGATAAAATTTCTTGGGTGCTCTTGTTTCTCTCACCTCTGCTGTCTTGGGTTTCCCTAGAGAATTCTTAAATAAGGTCTGAGTCACATGGGGCTTTCAGTCGTATTTCCCTGTTATCATACAGGAGCCCTGTTAATGTCGTGGCAGGGTGTGGTGTGGACAACCATCTGACACTCCTATGATTAGGCCTGTCAGTTGGTGATCCCGTGCATCTAGCTGTGACTTTCGCAAGTGCTTCTCAGTCCTTCACTCCTTAGACAAGACAGGAAGGTCAGAGAGGCCCAGAGTTTAAATATTTCCCTCCTCCCAGGCCACTTGGGCTTTGATAAAACCCCAGTAGATAAAATCGTTTCTCTTGCGGGCAGGCTTGTTAGGAACAGAATGCTCTGGGCATACTTTAAACAGCTCCTTTCCACTCTTCCTGCTGCAGGCACAGGGGACTTCTTCTGCCACTGCCACTGTGAAAACCTGGTAGAGCTCCTGGAGGCAGTACTTGCTAAAGTGTGAGGGACTCCTAAGATGGGGCCTCTCGTTGTGTTCACCTCTCAGGCTTGTCTGCACTGACCAGATTTGTTTAATTACAGTTCAAATTTTCTCACCCCAGCACTAGTTCTTGTAAAGTTTTCTGCCCCTGGGCTTCCACTCTGGTAAGTTGTGATTCTCCATATCTACTTATCTTTTCTTTTGGGGCTGGAGGAGGGGGGAGGCAGCAGTTTGCCTTGTGACCTCAGTCGTCTGATGGATCTGAGACCAGCTGTTGACTGGATCTGAGACCAGTGTTTTTCTTGCGTGGATAGAAGTGACGGCTTCCAGGCTTCTTACATGCTGGACCAGAACTGTGATTGTTTCTCAGAATTCCCTTGTAATGACCCTGGTAATTGTAAGGAGTACTAGTCAAGTATACTGTAGGTTTCTCAACTAATGGAATTCAGCTAATTTTCACATGCTTAGATGGGGATCATGGGTTTTGAAGAGGAAGACCTCAGAAGTTTCCTTCACATCATATCACACTCTCCACATGAGTTGTGACTGTTGATATTGAACGTGATTACCTGGCTGAGGTCAAGTTAGTCAGGTTTCTCCACTGTAAAGCTATTCTTGTCTCCTTTCTATGCTGTCCTCTTTGAAAGGAGCTCACCACACACAGTTCACAATTAAGGCGTAGAGGTTTATGCTCCCTCTCCTTAGGGTAGATTAACAGTGTAATTTATTTGGAATTCTTCTGCTTAGCAAGTTTGCCTCCTCATACCCAACTGATAATTTATTCAATCACCTATTTACATAAGTATGAATTTATGTATTTATTTATTTTATACCTTGGGTATTAATCCAAGACTACTTAATTTTGGCGTGGAAGCTGTCCCAGCGTTAGCCATTGGGATCTCCTTTCTTGGTGCTTGTGTCGTTTTGAGAAATCCCATCATTGTATGTGGTTTTGTTGTTGTTTTGTCTAGTTTTTGGGCACATATTTACTTTTTGGTAGTACAAGATGATTTAGGCTCTCTTTGAATATTTTCTACCCCAGTTTTAGGATCAGCCATTTCTCCAAGGACCCATGGTTCCTTTGGTTGAATAATGGCACTCAAAACCAAGATCTGGGTACGAAGTGTGCTCATTGCTAGCAAAGTGTCATTTTCAGGCTCTCCCAGTTGAGAGTAAGCAGATAGATGTGTGTACACTAACCCATGAGTATATTTCCATATGTCACCATCTCTAGCTATAGTACGTTAAACATGGATACTTAAGATGTCAATCTAGCCTCCTGTTGCCAGTAGCTTTTAATAATTGTTAAATATTTTAAAAGAAATATAAATTTGAATGCAAAAAAATATACTTTTGTATTTATTGTGATTTACATTTATGATAAAAATGCATCCAAATTTTGAGCATTTTGAATACAGTTACATTTAACATGTTTTTTCATGCCACCTGCAATATATACGTTTCATATGTTCATCATCTAAATGACATTATTGCTAGACTATGAATTATATGATGATAGTAAAAACAGCCAATTCATGATTTTGCTGAAATGAACACAAGAACAATAAATTTTATAGACTAAACATACAATAATGTATGAATCACGTGTGTTTTAATTTTCCTGCTCATCTATAAACAAAATACTCTAAACAGAAACAATCCATAAACAGAATACTCTGAATTTAATTCAGTCATTTTTGAAATATTGCCACCTTTTAGTTGTATAAAACCCATAGGCCGTGCGCAGTGGCTCACATCTGTAATCTCAGCACTTTGGAAGACCAAGAGGGGAAGACTGCTTGAGCCTAAGCGTTCAAGAACAGTCTGAGCCACATAAGAAGACCCTGTCTCCACAAAAAGTAAAAACATCAGGCAGGTGTAGGATGCATACCTGTGGTCCCAGACACTTGGTAGGCTGAGGCAGAGGACTGTCTGAGCCCAGAAGGTCAAGGTTGCCACGAACCATGATTGCACCACTGCACTCCAGCCTGGGTAACAGAGTAAAACCCTGTCTCAAAAAGGCAAACAACAACAACAACAACAACAACACACACACACACACACACACACACACACACACAGCCTTGTAAATATTTTTCTGATTTGCTGTTATGAAGACGTTCCTGAAATAGTCGGAGGTTAGAATGTAATCTATTTAGCAGTTTGAGTACATAGTTTGAATCTATTTAGCAGTTTTGATGTATAATCTCTAAATTCTGGCCTGGGGTATGAGGGTCTCCATTTATGTTCTTGCTTGGAGCCCTGCAGGTGTCGGGGCAGGCTTGCTTCTCCAGCTGGGAGGACATACACTCTGTGACCTTGCAGGAACCCATCTGCATTGAATGATGTCAAACATTTTTCCTTTTATTTGGCCAACAGCACAGCTCCTCCTCCCTCTCCTTTCCCTGGTGACCCTGATGATGACTCTGTCCCTACTGACCTCCAGCCCCTCCCATCTCTGGAGAATAAATCCCAGAAAAGGACCTGCTGACTCACAGGGAGAAAGGATTTGGGAAGAGTCATGAATACAGCCAGGCACGATGGCTCATGCCTGTAATAGCAGCACTTTGGGAGGCTGAGGTGGGTGGATAATGAGGACATGAGTTCAAGACCCACGAAACCCGTCTCTACTAAAAATACAAAAATTAGCCTGGTGTCAGGGCACGCGCCTGGAGTCCCAGCTACTCGGGAGGCTGAGACAGCAGAATCACTTGAACCCAGGAGGCAGAGGTTGCAGTGAGCCAAGACCATGCCATTGCACTCCAGCCTGGGCAACAGTGAGCCTCCGCCTCAAAAAAAAAAAATCTTGAATACTATGGCGCTGATATATTCTTTTACCCTGAGTGATCCCCTGAGACATTTCTTCCAGTTCTGCCTTAATAAAGCAGCCTCGTTTTATAAAAACCCTAGATACTTCTCGTTCTGGGACCTGGAAGCCACTCCTATGTAGTATTAGAGGCCTTGCCCCCACCATATTTATTCTTTACCCAGCAGCAAGAATGCTTTCTCAAAAACAAGAGTCCTACTGTTTTCCCATTTGAAACCCTCAAAGGCTCCTCCGTGTGCTGAGAGAGAGCCCTCCTTTATTTCACGGGCACCGAGTTTCCTAGCATCTTACTGAAAAGTTTGTTACAACTAAAGAAACACTTGGTGTAGCTTTAATCAATCCTTCCTTGCCCTTGGTCTCTGTACCCAAGTTAAACCAAACCATGTTATAAGAGGTGCCTAGTTATTGCTGCTTCTGTAAGCACGGTGACCCAAGAGTTAAGAGCAGCCTGCATCTTGGAATGGAGGCTGCAAGGCAGCGGGAGAGCCCGGCACACCTGAGATGGAGGAAGTGGGGCTGCGATCCTGCTCGTCTTTCGTGACAAATATCTTAATATCTGGAACGTTATCTCGATGTCCCTGCTACAGATAGCTGAGTGTTTGCATGTTGAAAATATGTTACTGGTGTCACTAAGTAGAAGAGCCTGCAACCTAACATGTGCCTTAAAAAATACCAAAACCCGCAATTCTAAAGCTGAGGCTGCATTTTCACAGCTGTCTTCCACATTCCATGGGTGTATGATCACTAGCTCCAAAATGCAGGCTTGAATAGTCACCTAGAGATGCTCCTGATCGGCCATGAGTTCACTCCAGCAGGAGGTGACATGGCGTCCTTCACAATTAGACTCTCAGTAGAAGCAGCATTGAGATTTTCCTGTGGTGTCCAGCACATGAGAATGACTACTCAGATTTCTTTTCTAGGCCATAATCATCATATTCATGTTCTATGGAGTCTTCACTGATGGTTCTGTTCAGTAGTTAGAACAGGCAAGGAACGACTTTTGTGGAGAAATTTTGTGATGTCCCACGTTTCTGAGAAGGTTCTACAGGCTCCTTCACAGATCAGCCCCTCCTACGCATGAACTTCCTCCTCACTATCCCGTCTCCTGCTTCCTAAAGCATACGAATCAGGCCCCAGTGCTCAGGGCAAGCCCTAGCTTTTCCTGGGCAGTCAACCTCCAAGTATTGACTGATGGTACACAAACAAAGACTGATTGAAAAAACATCTTTGGGACTGATAGAGGAGTTAAAAGGAAATCCCTTAGGCAGACAGTGAGGTATGGGAGTCCTCAGTAAGGCTTTTACTTTTTAATGAAAAGTAGCCTCAAATCGTTTTCTAGCAAAGAGCAGCCTGCAAAGCCGAGTTGCAGACATGGACAAGCAAGCTGGGAGCTTGCACGGGTGAATGCCAGCAGGAACCAGGGTCTAGGCATGTTCAGGATGGCATCTCCATCTTCCCTTCTCTGTCAGCCATGTGTACAGGAAGGAGCAGATGAGATGGTGCATGCCTAGGGGAGAGTTCATTTGCATAAGGGTGGGGTGAACAACCTTCACCCCCACCCATGTAAACGTCACACCTGATCGAACCAATCTGTGAGCCCTACATAAATCAGACACTTCCTCCTCAAGCCAGACTATAAAATCTGGCGCATCTTTTCTGCTTGAAGACTCCTTTCTCTGTAGAGAGAGAGCTGTTTTTCTTTCTTTTTCCTCCTTTCTTCTGCCTATTAAACCTCCGTTCCTAAACTCCTCAAGTATGTCCTTGTCCTAAATTTTCTTAGCGTGAGAGGATGAGTCCCAGTTATTTACCCCCAACAAGGTAGCTCCTTCAGGAGGACCCTTTAAAAACTGCTCAGTTAGTTAATCTATTTGTCCAGATAGTCTAAGCGCTGATTTGATTCAGTTGGGGCCCTTGATTAATTTACTTCACTAAGCCATGCTTCCCTGCCTGCTCTGTCCTTGATTTTGCTCAAGGAGAACCCACGTGACAGGACCAAGTTTGTTTCCTGATGCGCAGAAGTCAATACACCAAGACGCCAAGTTGCAGCTGAGAAAGGGGTTTAATGGTAAAGCAACCAAAGAAGACAGAAGGAAACCTCAAATCCTTCTCCCCAAGGAGTTAAGGGGTTTGGATGAGTATTGGGCCGAGGCTTGGAGATCCACGACTGGTCAAAGATCCTTGACTGGTGAGGTTATGAGACAAGGAGATGGAGAAACCTCATTCTCATGTGGATGGAGCTCCTCTGCAGGGGGCTTCATGCTGATGGGGCTCCTCTGCAGGGGTCTTCATGCTGATGGAGCTTCTCTGCAGGGGCTTCTTGCTGATTGGTGCCAGCCATTCCACTGGAATTCAGGATCTGAAAAACATATTAAGCAATTCTTAAGCAGAAACGATGATTCTAGCGTAGGAACAACACGGATGCAAGTGGTCGGTATTTAGTGCTACATGACCTTTGGTAGCAAGCAGCTACAAGAAAATGGCCATACATGCAGGCAGATTAATGCTTAATTATACTTCTCTCTAGAGCTTGGTGTGTAATTCTTGTTAACTCTGCGAGGGCAGTTTCACCCAGACGTGCGTCTATTCCAGCATTCGGTGTGGAAATGCCGCAGAGGGCAGATGCCATGCAATTGGCTGCTGGTTTCCCCAGCGGACTCAGTAGGAGGGAACCTTCCCCTTGAATAGCCAGCCCCTTTATCTCCAACAGAAGCTGTGCCCCACCTCTGCCTGGCTGCCAGGAAATTTCAGATGGACACTGGCCAAAACTCTGCTTCCACTGTAAACCATGAGTTTGGCACTTGTCTAATTGGTTGATGGATATTTTTTTGTATTTTAAATATGATTTTATTTAAAAATTATTGTGCATTTTCTGGCAAGTTTTTTTTCAAAACCTTGTAAGTTGGTGAGGATATCAGTCATTTAAACACTGTAAGAATATTGAAGAGGGACTTCTAAAAGAGGGTAGAAAAATTATTTCCAAGTTTCTTTTCAGCCCAGAGGTTCCACAATGCAGTGACTTGATCACCTTGGGCTGAAACACCCTCCCTTTCCCACTGGTTCTGCTGAAAACAGTTGTGGCTTCAAGTTTGAAGGTGGCTTGAGTTTTTCTTTGTAATTTATAAGTGATAATAAATGTGCCTCCCGCCTCATTGTTGGTGCTCTTTCAAACAGCAAGCATAGACATGAAAACCCGATCACTCATGACAATGAAATGTCCTAGCGTGGTAGGTGAACTTCCACATGGATGTAGCTCCGGGCTCTTGGTTAAGAAGACAAAGACCCGAGAGATTTCTTAGGAGGGGCCGTGGGACGCAGCCAGCACACACCTCTGAGAAGCCAGTTTTAGAGCTGCCTTTCCAGCCCATTTCCTCCACATTTCTTTCTGCTGTGACCTCCACGCTTCCCACTCCTCATTCACTAAGATCAGTCTTTTGACTGTTGTCCTTTAAAAGGAATCCACGGTGCAGATGGAAAAGGCGGCACCTGGTGAGAAGTGGGAACAGTATTTATTGAATCTGTACCTAAAAGATGCCTCTGTCCAGGAAGGGGGTGGCCACTCACAGGAATCATTCTCAAACTGAATGTAGGCCATCAAGGACCTCAGGGAGCACAGTTTAATTGAAATGAAACCAGTCCCGCCAGGACTTGAATGAAGATGTTGAGAAGGCTGCTGGCAGCTGGGACCTGGCAGGCCGGCATGAAGCTGGGATGGACAGTCCCTGGATTAAAGTGGGGCAGCAGTAGACTGAGTCCCTGTGCTAAGTGCACCTGCCGCCGGAGCACTTTGATTCTCGGCCTCCGCCTGTCAGACACTCACTCCCTGGGCGGGAAACAACAGACACGGAGACTGGGGGCCTGTGGCTGCCTCTGCTGCAACAGCCGGGCATTTTACAGCTGAGTGAGGGTTTGATCTGATGTCCTCAGGGGTGATCCTTCTGCTGAAACTGCTAAGAAAATGTAGTCCTTTTCTTTTAACAGAAGACTCTGGAGTTTTCTGATAAAAGAATAATTCCTCTTGCTGCTTAAAATCCATTGCCAGGAGCAGAACATCCACAGAGCTGGGTAACACGTGGGTCGCCACTCTGCTCTGAACACTGCATACCTCGGCTGCCCCTTCAGGTCGTTCTTTAGCAGAGCACTCTTGGACAAATGCAGGTCTAATCACACCTCTCTATGTGAAGTCCTTTAGGACTCTCAGAACAGCGTTCAAGTTCCTTAGTGGGGCCAACCAGGTGTGCTCTGTGTCTCCCTCCCGTGCATCTAACAACCTGCTGCTCTTTTCCCTTCACATCCCAGAATCATGCCTCTTGCCACTCCTGGGGCATGCAAACAAAGCCTCTCTCCACCTTCCCCTCTTCCAGGACATGTTGAAATCCTCCTCCAGGTCCAGATCTTAAATGTTGCTGGTCCTGCTCTTCTTCCACCTGCTCTTTGTGGTGGGTACTCTCACCAGGTTTCCCACTCTACTCAGTGCTCAGAAGAGTGTCGGATGTATAGGCTAGAAGAGTGTACACGTACACGTCCTAGAAGACAGTAGGATGTATATGTGGCTGTTGAATATCATGTTGTGTGGATGCAGCTATCACTGGCTGTTCTATATCCTGGAATGTGAAATTAGCAGCCAGCTGAATTAAAACCCATTGAGTATATTTTTATAGATATAAAAACTTGAGGTTAAAGAATGATGAAAATAGGAAAAGTGACGATCTAAAACTAGTAGAAATCAGCCATTTTAGGAGAAAAGTGACTTGCCTTGAGACAGTGAGGAAAGTGAGGAGGCTTTTTCAATAATTTATGTAAGGAATGATAAGGGCTTGAACCTAAACTACAGCAGAGGGGTGGAAATGTGGATTTGAGAGTTGCACAGGAGGCTAGTGAATGGGTTAGGTCCACATGCCATCAGTCATGGTTGACTGGGTGCCACGTCCCAAGTCATTCAAACCCATTGAGCTTCAGTTGCCTACCTGTGGAGTGAGCATGCTCCTCCCATAAGTGTCTGATAAGCTAATACCAGATAAACAACTAGGCATGTGCCAGCCACATTGTAAACCTTCGTTAAGAACTAGGTCAAATGAATTACATACACATACACACACACATATACTTATACACAGATATACACACACATACACACAGGTTTCCAAGCATTTGATAAGATATAATGAATGAAAGAGCAATACAAATGAATAAAAAGAACAAAAGAATTTGCAAGTTGGAGATGGCTTTGGGGATAGGGCATAAAGAAATGAGGGGGCAGACGTCAGAGCCACCTGGCTGGTATTTCCCATCAAAGGCTGAGTTTTAATCTTTGCTTAAGGTGGAAACACCACATGCATGAATGAGCCATAAAAAGCCAGCAGGAAGAACTTTCCTTGCTTAGCAAGTGACACTTCCCACATTGGCCTTTTCTGCTCCGAATTCAGCTCCAATCCCTGGAATGAGTTTTTCATTATTCTAGGTGATCTTGCTAGGTCCTTCTGTGTGGGTGTGAGTGTAGTTTTTGTGTATGTGTGTGTGTGTGTGTGTGTGTGTGTGTGTGACAGTCTTGCTCTGTCACCCAGGATGCAGTACAGTGACATGATTCTGGCTCACTGCAACGTCTACCTCCTGGGTTCCAGCGATTCTCCTGCCTCGGCCTCCCGAGTAGCTGGGATTACAGGCATGTGCCACCACACCTGGCTAATTTTTGTATTTTTAATAGAGAAAGGGTTTTTGCCATGTTGTCCAGGCTGCTCTCAAACTCCTGGCCTCAAGTGATCCAACCACCTTGACCTCCCAAAGTGCTGGGATTACAGATGTGAGCCATGGCTCCTGGCCTTCTTTGGCATCTTGACTTTAACTCTCTGACCCCCAATTTTGCCTGACTCCTGGAATTTTTTAATGAAAAGAAGTTATTGCAGAACAGTAGATGTTAGAATTCACAGGGCAGTAGCTTCCCTGACCTGGTTTTGTGCCAGTCTTCCATTCTGTCATTTGTGGAGGCATCTCCTTTAGATGTATCAACAAAGTTTTCTTGGACACCCCAGCCCATTCCCAAAGGATTTGAAGGCAGGCTAGCAGGCAAATTTGGACATTTTGGGTAGTTGATGGTGGTAGTGGGGGTGGAGGAGAATAGCTAAAAGAACAAATACCAGGATAAAGGATCAGAAGGTCTGGGGAATGTGACTGAACAGTTTTGTGTTTATTCCTTGCACATTGTGGTAGAGAATGTAGACATAACTCTGAGACATTCACAGAAGGAGGCAGAAATTTTATGGAAACAGAAGAAGAAAAAGGGACACTGCATATACAGGAACCAGCAAAGTGTTGCTCTGAATTCCTTGCTGCCAGCTCATGCTACGATTTCATTAAGCACCCTCCCGCCACGGGGATGCATGTATGAAAGCTGAAGATACCAGGATGAATCACTTTTGTCAGACCCAGACAAAATAGGGCCAGAAAGGCCAGAAGGAGAGGAGGCTCATGCTTACCTGTTCGAAGTAAGACAAGGAATTTCTGAAGACTCTTTCTCATCCTTCGAATATCATCTGCTTTGATAAAATGTATCACTAGACATTAAAA
The DNA here is from genome assembly GCA_963574635.1 of Cheracebus regulus. Lineage (NCBI taxonomy): Eukaryota > Metazoa > Chordata > Mammalia > Primates > Pitheciidae > Cheracebus > Cheracebus regulus. The sequence continues at coordinate 66,247 of CAUYQU010080804.1, read as the reverse complement.
AAAATTTTTTTTATACTCTCAAGTGACATTGATCCCACAGACATCCTTTAGGACTCCAGTAATTCAGCAAAGATGTTCTCAGAAGAGCACTTTCCCAGTAAGAGCATCTCTACCAATGGAATGACAGCAACTCTGCTTTGAACCTCTGGAAGCAGTGACCTCTGCTTCCAAGCAGCTATGTAGGTCTCTTTTGGCTAGTAAAAGCTCTCCTTACGCTTCCCTCACTGGATGTACTGATGCCTTGCCGTTTCATGCACTCCAGACCATAATCCTTATTTCTTCTCCTGAGTAAATCCAACATAATTAGAGAAAATTTTCTCTAGTGCCATTCTTCTTAGATTAATAAATGGATGGATGGATGGATGAGTGGGGAGATCAACAGCTCTGCCATGTGTATGAGGGGCAGTACCTGGCACTGGCTTTCTCAGCCCTTATCTATTGTTTCACTTTCCATGTTTTCGGTTACCTGTGGTCAACTGTTGTCTGAAAATACTGTATTAAACGGAAAATTTCAGAAATAGTTCTTAAGTTTCAAATTGTGCACTGAGTAGTGTGAAAAATATTTCATAATCATCCCTTTGCTACAATATTCACACTGTAGATTCCGTCTACCTGCTAGTCACTTAGTGGCTGTCATGGTTAGCAGATTGACTGTTGCAGTGTCATAGTTCTCATGTTCAAATAATCCTTATTTTACTTAATAATGGCTCAAAAATGCAAGAGAACTGAGCCTAAATTATACATTAAATAACATGGTATATAAGGTTCAGTATTATCCACAGTTTCAGGTATTCACTGAAGGTCTTCAAATGCATCTCCCAGGAATAAAAGGGAACTACTGTAATTTCTTTGAGGTTCATCCAAATGTTGCCTGTATTAATTCTTTATTCATTGTATTGCTGAATAGTTTTCCACCGTATGGCTTACTGGCTTTTTAAATCGTGGATTTATTAATTAAGGCAGCATTTAAGAAAAGTTCTGTATAGTTGCTACTCCACTTGTCATGAGCTAAAAGTTTACGAAAGTGATATTAATTTCATAAAAACTTTCTGAAAGCTAAAAATTTTGAAAGTCATCAGTCAGAATTGTGTAAGTGATGGTTTATTAAATCTTGACACTTTTTTCCTGACAAGTAACTGGAGGCTGGCACAGAGGAGGCTCGCAGTGGCACACGTTGACTAAATGAGTAGTCTGTGAGTTTCAGACCTTTGCATTACCTGTGTCCCAGGCTTGGGGGCCTGTTCCAGCATTTGAAGATGAGCCAATAAGGGCAGCTGGGTGTCCAGTCACAGTGACTGACAGGAGTAGTCTCTGCTTAATTTCCACAAGCTAGGGGCATGAGAAGGCCTAATCAGGCTATCAGATAAAACAGCAGGAAACCCAGGCCAGAACCAAACACCCAAGAAGCAGCAAGGAGGAAAGGCTGATTGTGCGAAATTGGGGACACAGGTCAGGATTTGATTTGGAAAGTGGATTGGCAGGTGTTAATAGGGTTGCCATGGATGGCTGTGCTTGTTACGCACTGCACAACTCCAAGGGATGCCATTATGGAGCCTCCTAGTGTGCAGTGCATGTGCTGTACGGTGACATAAACTGCTTTGAGTAAGAAAGACGCCTGGTGTCAGATGCCCACCAAAATGGACTTGATTTGACTGCAAAGTTCTGGACATTCAAAAGGAAGACAAAGCCCAAAAAGCGGGTAGGGGAAGTTGCTCAGCACCAAGTAGGGAAAATCTAGGCAGGATCAGCCTTCTGTGGCTCCAGCCATATTGGCCATATTGGCCAAGAATAATCAGGACTCATCTCTTGTGTGTCTTTCTCTTGTGTGGCTCAGCTCAGTGACTTGGAATTTAGGGGTCCCCTGAACCAGATCCAGGTTTAGAAGTGTGACTTAATTCTAAGTCAAATCTGGGAGCCTGGCCCAAGTGGGAGGGACTAAGGCTTACACATTTAAATCCTGCTTGGGCCAACCAATGGAGTTGGCTTATGGGGAGCTGAGAAAGGCAGAAAATGGTTAAATGGGGAAAGTTGAAAGAAAAGCAGCTCTGATGGTCCAGTCTCTCGGGGATCATGTAAAGGAACTGGAGAATATGGCCTTATCACGTTACTAAGTATCTTTGGATTATCAAAACATCATTTATCACAAAAATATTTCAAAGGGAAAGCAGGGTTAGAGATGAAAGCCCCAGGACAAAGATGCCATCTCCTGCAGGAATTTCAACGGTCAGGGGCTTTATAGCTCTAAGTGTGTTTTATTATTGTAAAAAAAATTCTGAAACTAATTTATCAATGCTAAAACAAATGAGCAAACAAATCTAAAAGCTTCCTTCTTTGTCCTTAAATTCATGTGCTCAGTAGCTCTCTGTTGGTGGTGTGAGATGTGCTACAAGTGAATCTTGAAGTTAAAAACAAAAATGACAATCAAATCTTAAGGGCAAACCAAAAGAACACAGGGCTCCTTTTTTTCCTATGCTTCAGCTTTGGTTCCTGCTTCTAATCAAGTTAGAGCCAATCCCAGTCAAGTCTTAGCAAATCCTCTTATCTAATTCATGAATCTCATTATATCTAATTCATGTCGTAACAGCTCCGGCACTGGAAAGAATGTCTGAATTAACAAAAATAGAAGGACCATCTGTGACTGTCTGAGCCCACCACCAGTGCCAGAATCCCATGTGACTGGTTTTTGTAGGACATGTCTGTATCTGTGTGCGCTGAAATTATAAGCTATATTATACCAACAAAAGAAGGCAAACCACTGATGTGACTGTCGTTAGGTGAAAATGTTGCTCGATGCAAGGCTGCCCTTGGACTCCTACTGGGGCACACATCTCAGACTAAGGGTCTCTTGACAGTAGCCACGCCAGGCCAGCAGAGAGGAGCTCCTCGACTTTCTTTTCTAGTCACTGAGTCCTCAGCAGTCTTGCTCCACATATTCCCTTCCTGGTCCCCTTCCTTCATCCCCACAGCCACCCCAGGTCAGGCCTTTATCAGTGATCACCTGGACTTCAGCTAGGGCCTCCTCCCCAGCCCATCCTACCCATAGCCAGACAGGCCTTGTTCAAAGTGAGCTTGCTAAGAGCACATTGGACATGCTGAGAATAGATCACAGTAAACTTGATCACACTATGCTGTTTATCAGACTAGTCTTTCAGTGGCTTTAGCTGTCTTCGAAATGTGCTTCAAATTTGTTATCTAGCAAAAAAGATACTTCAACCTCATGACTCTCCTCATCCCCACTAGCACCCAAAAACTCCTATGGTCCTGAACTAAGAGCCATCCTAAACCCCGCACCCCCGCCTCTCTCCTCTCTCCCCAACTTCTTTCTTGTGATAATCCTTTCACCTAACATTACATTACCAAAAATATTCTTTCACTACTGCATGACTAAATTCATTCATGAATTCCTCAGGAAAAAATCCTTCCAATGGCCTCCTTGAAGCCTGCCCTCTGTGCCTTTTCTATGCATTTTCATGGTGACTGTTACCATATAAATATCTTCCTGTCACAGCAATTCTCAGACTCTTTAATCATCTCTTTTCCCAAATAGGCTGGCAGATTCTTGAGCACAGGAAGAGACTGTGTTCAAAATTCTCTACAAACTTTACCACTCAACCTGGAACGTAAATGTGCTGAGATGTATCTGTTAAAATGAATGAATGGATTCTCTGAAAGTACTTTATTCTTTCAGCAGAGGCTTAGAAAGATTTCTTTTAATCTGTTAGAATGGGATTATAGTACAGGAAACATGAAGTGGGGTGGTAAGGACACATGGAAGCCTCAGTATTAAGGCATTTCTGTGGGTAGAGTTTTTGAGATGCATTATTCCAATCAATAATAATAAGGAATAGAACAAGAGCCAAATTCTTCTTCTGCTTTTAGCAAAAATTTCCAAGTTCTCCATCTTAGATGACCTCAAGTTTACTGTGATTGTTTGCAGCATGTGCAGAAGCTAGAGTTTTGCTTAGTTTTGTTACAGATGAGATAGCAGAGGCAGCTGAGTCCGTGTCTCCTTCTCATGATCACTGCCACACGACATCCAGGAGGCCCTCATCTCAGTGCCTGGGAGTGTAGGGCTTCTCCCAGGCTAGACTCTTTTCTAAGTGAGTAGAAACCAGGATAATGAAGGAGAGCCAGATTTCCTGAAAACCTTTTGTACAGTCAAAGGTAATAGAGCCCCCCAAGTCCTTGGGGCTGAAACTCACAATTATTTATTATTTCCCACAGTCTTGAGGGCTGGCAGCCTGGGCAGTTCTTCTGCTGGTATCCCCTGGCTCACACATGTGCTGTAGCCACTGGTGTTGAGCAGGCTGGAGGGTCCAAGGTAGCCCATGGACATGCTGGCAGGTGATGTGGCTGTTGGCTGGGGCACCCTCCATGTCCCCAAGTGGCCTCTCATCTTTCAGGACGCTGACCCAGGACTCTCACAACACTGTGGTCTCAGCATTGCAAATGAGTAAAGAGAGGGGGCTGTAAGCTATCTTGGGGCTCAGGAACCTGCCCAGCTCAATCTTCCCCACAGTCCTTTCATCAAAGGCAGGCACGGGAATGTCCAGGTTCAGGGGTTGGGGAAGAGACTCTGCTCCTCAATAGGAGGCATGGCGTTGTAAAGACTCTGGGGCTCATGGGGTGCCTGAGCTAGACAATCTCCCACAGTGCAGACCAGATCGGAACAAGTGACTTGTATTGATCTAGAATAGTGCCAGCTTGAGACTGAGACAAAATTCGATTCACAGTAACAGCAGCAGTTGCCGTAATGGCGACAGGATTGGAACAGAGCAGCAGATAAAGAGAAAAGCCTTTGCCTTCGCTCTGCAGCAGGGACTGTCCTGACACATGTACGTGCAGATGCTCTCATGGGCACTGGTGAGGGGAGACTTGATCTCACCCTGAGCCTGATCCTGAAACATGGTCTGCCCACAGGGCTCCAGGGAAAAGGCTGAAGGGAGACAGAACTGTGATGGGAAGTTCAGTGCTGGAATCAGTGAGGCCAGGGCAGGGCTGTGAGGCAGTGTGATGAAGAGGGGCAAAGATACCACCTGCAGCTGCCATGAAAGGGAGCATTTCTCTGCGTCCATGAATGGAGTCATGGAAGGAGCGTGGGCTTCCCCGTATGTCCTCTAGGGCCACCACTCGTGGGTTCCAGCTCCTCTGAGCTCTCAGTCTGTAAAACGTCATATGCAGAGAACAAGTGCATCTGTGTGTGTAAGACATCACACACAAAAAAGTGAAATCCTCTAGATTTTTAGAAGCACTGGGAAACCAGTGACCCTTAGTCCAAAATCACCTGGTTCTGATGCTTTTGGGGCATGAAGTCTGCCTGGGTGTAGAGTGTGCTGCTGGGGTATGGCATGAGGACCTCTGCGTTTGGATGATTGGTGACCTCACAATGCTTTAACGGGGTGGGGAGGAGCAGCGTGCAGAAAGCGGCCCTCACTGACAGCTGACTAAACTACAAAGAAGCAGGAGAGTCCTAGTCTGGAACTGTGAAGCAGACTCCTGGCGGCAGAGACCTGAACACAGCAGTAACCATAAGACTAAGTTGTGCAGAGTGGAACTTTCATTACCAGGAGTCCTACTAATGCAGTTTCACACGTGCCAGCCATTTCCCTGGAACTGTAGACAAAGCCTTCCAGGTGATAGTCATTGTTTGAAATTTCAGAATGTGCAGTTTTTGTGACAGTCCCAAAGTGATTAAATAATTGCCATGTCATGAAGAACACCAGCAGCCATGAACATCATCACACAATGAGGGCCTGTTCTGATCCTTAGCTGATACCCACAGGGCAAACCTTGATTTGGTGATTTCATCACTGAATTTGGGGAATTAGCCCATGGGCAGGGTTGGGGGTTTAAGTCACACAGTTGAGGGGATTTAAATGTATAGGAGGCATATATGAAATTCTACTATATGGAATTTAACTCATGTAGGAGCTCCAAAAATACACTTTATATTATAGTCTGTATGATTAAAATATATATGCAGATACCACTGATCTATATGATTCATTTGCTAGGGGGATCTTAATTCTTTGAGTTTTAGTAATGCTTTGTTAAAAATTTGAATTAAACTGACACCATTTAAAAAAGATATATGAGTCACCAATAAACACATGAAAAAATGTTCGTTAGTCATTAGGAAAACATAGATTACAATCACAATGAGCTACCACTATACACACACACAAGAATTGCTGAAATTAACAACAAAAGACTGATAATACCAAATGTTGGCTAAATTTTGGAAGAATTGGAACTCAAGCACTCTGAGAAAGTGTTTGGAGGTTTCTTATAAAATTAAACATATGCTTACCATAAAAGTCAGCCGCTCCACTTCCAGGTATTTACCCAAGAGAAATGAAAGTGTATGCGCACACAGAGTTGTATACAAATGCTCACAGCAAACAGTGTCCATAGCCAAAACCTGGAATAAACTAAGTATCTACTTGTAAGTAAAAATGAATGACTACTGCCACAAGCAACTATATAGATGAATACCCAAAGCATATTGAGCAAAATAATTCAAACACAAAAGTATATAGACTATATGATTCTGTTTATGTGAAATTCTAAGAAAGGTAAATTAAACTATTGTAACAGCAGCTGAGTGGTTGTCTGGGGCTGGGGACATGAGTGTTGATTGCAAAAATCCACAAGGGAATTTTGGATGTGACAGAAATACTAGATGCTTTGATTATGAGGATGACTGCACAGTACATACATGTGTCAAAACCCTTCAGATTCAACTTAAAATTGATGTGTTTTATCGCAGGTCCATTTTGCCTCAATCAAGCTAGTTTTTAAAGCTCCCTAAAATGTGCTTGATTATATTATTAAACAAAAATATTATGACATGAGTTCGTATCCCTGCTCTGTGGTGTCTGATCAATTAGCGAGGGCGAGGGATGTGCCCTGCAGCTTCTGTCTCCACTTTTCCGAATCAAGCGTTGAGTTTCCCTCTGTTTGCACCTCATTTTGGCTTCCTGTTCCTCTCAACCAGAGAGCCACTTTGCTAATGGGATTAGGTCTTCTCTGTTAGATGCCAGCAGTGATCAAATAATTCCCCAGTGATTAAATCAAACTCAGTTTCCTTCTGAGTTGAAATATTGATTATTGCCAAGTTCATTTCTGCTTAGTCCCCAGAAGATCCTGTTCCTGACAAGGAAATACCATTAGCATTTTTTTTTCTCCTATTCAACATAGAGATTCCTCCCCACCCCACCGTTGATAGAAATAATGTATTTTTTAGATTAGCCACACATATAGTTGTTCTGTATTGACATATTTTGCTGAATACTAGAAACAACTTTAATAGGACAGAACATGATATTTGGGTCTCTTCATGACAGGCAATGATCAGAAAATACTTATTAAATAATCAGAAATACGTTCTCCAATCAATTAGTTAAGTACAAGAGATAAAACTCATCTGATTGGTTGGGTCCCTTGGCTCATGGCTATAATCCCAGCACTTTGAGAGGTCAAGGTGGGCGGATCACTTGAGGTTAGGAGTTTGAGACCAGCCTGGCCAACATGGTGATACTCTATCTCTACTAAAAATACAAAAATTAGCCAGGTGTAGTGGCAGGCACCTGTAGTCCCAGCTACTCAGGAGGCTGAGGCAGGAGAATTGCTTGAACCTAGGAGGCGGAGATTGCAGCGAGCCGAGATTGTGCCACTGCCCTTCAGCCTGGGTGACAAGAGTGAGATTCCATCTTGAAAAAAAAAAAAACCAAAAAACCAAAAAAAACCTTATCTTTAATGCATCGTCTGATGAAGTATAGGAAATGTTTTGAAGCAGAAATGAACACTATTTGGGCTACAGTAAAATGTCATTTCAAAATATAGATTTCCCCGGGAAGAAAAATGACCTCTCAAAGAAGATTTTATATTCTTCACCATAACTGGAGATCAATGGTGCCTTCTGTGATGATGTCATTTGGGACCAGAAATAGCATCTTTTATTAAATCTTGTCTGAGATTGACCCATCCTAAACTGAACACAGCAAGGAAAGCCAAATCTCTGAAATATTCAGTCTCTCCCTCTTACAGGGTTTCTGGCAAGATGGTCCACAATTTTTTCAAGATAAAAAGGTCAGGCTGATATCACAGTGGGGAACTTTTCAAAGCAGGTGGTGTCCTTTTATTTTTCCCTTTTGATTCTGATGGCAAATGGCACTGTGATGTCAATTTCCAGGTGCAGAAATTGAGTGGCCCAGCAGGTATTACTTGTGAAAGCAGTAATCAATAGGAGGAGAAGGACGTCCGTGCTGCCTGGAAGGTGGGACTGTAGCCCTGCACTCAGCACGGGCTCCTGTCCATCTCTCAGGGGTAAGATGATGAGGCCGAAGGAGGGGAGAAGAGAGTGTCTACATAGTCTATTAAAAGGCATCCTAAGGCTCTGGTCCTGGCCTTCTCTCCTCCCACAGGGAAAAATTGGTGTGGTCCAAAGAATCAAAACATCCCAGAGTCCCGTTCCCCGGTTTTTATTCTACAAATTGGAAACATCTCAAACATTTTCTCCCCTGACATAAGAACAGTAACTTGAGCTTCTTATACTTTTCTCCCCATGGGTGAGGAGCTCCTTGCAGGCAGGGATGGGAGTTTCTCTGTGCATTCCATATGCCCGGGGCCCAGTGGTTTAGCTGCTTGGAGTAGGAGCTAGGGAGGTGAGAAGGATTTGTGTTCGATATCCTGGAGCTCTGCTTTGTCCAAGGTGACACACCCCAAGCCAGATCATGACTGTCCCCTGACTTGGAAGACTGACTCATTGTCATAGCCAGGGCACCTGGAAATCTGTGATAGGCTAAGTGATTGCATAAAGGACACACCCTTTGCAACCTGACCGTCTGTCACCCGAGGCACCAGGTAGGATCAGAATGCAGGGCAGTGCAGGAGAAAGCAAAGCCAGGAGCCAATGAGATGGCCTGTTACAAACGTGCTGTCCAATCCTGGCGTCTGGGTGGCAGCACAGTGAGCCAACCAGAGCTCTGCTTTCAGGAAGGTGGGTGTGGGCAGCCTGTAGCGGAAGTGGGGAGGAGGAAGAGAACGGAAGGCAATGGGGCCCTGAGGGGCAGCAAGGGACCCAGCGATGGCCGCCTACTTCCCAGGGGATTTCCGGGGTTGTGGGCTGGGACATAATGAAGCCTTCTCCCCGAACTGCCAAGACGGATGCCCAGCTTCCCTGGGAACTCTCGAAATGAGCCTCCCGTCACCTGGAGCTCAGCGCATGTTTCTGTATTGTGTAGGATTCAGTCTTTGATCCTAATGGGATTCACTTATAAATAAAAAATACCACATGGCTGGCAGCCCCAACACTGCTAGAAATACACATATTAAAATATATAGGTAAGTTATGAAGTAATATTCATTGAAAATGACTACTTCATGAAAATGAAAACTTGAAACCTGTACAGACCCCTGCAACTCAATGAAAACCAACAAAGCGGCGCTAAAGGGAGGCCGTGACGGACGTGTCTCCACGAGGGAAAAGTGCCGCACCCCAGAGAGTCTGAACAGATGCGCCACGCGCCGCGTTTGCTGGGAGTCCACCTTTATTTGGCCGCGTCCGAGACTCAGCTAGAGCTCAAACCTCTCCACCGAGAGCGAAGGGCGGTCCACATTTTTTTTTTTTTTTAGACAGAGGCTCGCTCCGTCGCCAGGCGCCAGGCTGGAGTGCAATGGCGCGATCTCGGTGCGCCGCAACCTCCGCCTCCCCAGTTCAAGCGATTCTCCTGTCTCAGCCTCCCGAGTAGCTGGGACTACAGGCGTGCGCCACCACGCCCAGCTAATTTTTTTGTACTTTTAGTAGAGATGGGGTTTCACCATGTTGTCCAGGATGGTCTCGATCTCTTGACCTCGTGATCCGCCCGCCTCAGCCTCCCAAAGTGCTGGGATGGTCCACATTTTTATACCAGTTTAGGGTCAGGGGGCGGTAAGCAGATTATTACAGAAGCAGAAGGAGCAGGTTAAGAGAAGGGGGTTGTTGCCTAACAAAAAGTTCTACTTAAAATTGTTTTTTTAACTCAGGATGTGGGGTAGCAGTTACACAGTTTACAGATACAGGATGTACAGGGCCAGTGGGCCCTGTTTCTCAGAAAATTGGTTACAAAGATGCCAGGTGTCTCAGACCACAAGCTTTTGGAACAGAATGCCCTACATAACTCAGGGTGGGCAAACATAGCTCAGGGTGGGCAAAACGGAGTTGGCAGGATTGTATAAAATGTATTCATTATAGCCAAGCTCAAGCTGGGGTATTTCAAAAGAAACACTGAAAGCCAAAAAGCCATGGATAGGAGCCATAAACTAAGCTCAAAGAAAACAGAGGGAAGGAGTAATAAAGGTAACAGTTGCAATTATTGAAAGAGAAATCAATATAATCAAAAGTCGGTTACTGATCAGTGAAGTCGAACCACCACAGTACAAAACTGACAGAAGAAAAAGTGACAGAAACAATATTAGGAATAAAAAGTAGTATATAATACACATGCAGCAAAGACTTAGAAAATATGAATTTTAAAACAGGTAAAATGGACAAATTATTGGAAAACTGTGAAGGACTGAATCAGGAAGAAAAAGAACACTGAACAAAATCCTATTACTTTTGTTATGAAATAAACTGAGTGAGTATTTAAGCCTTTCCCGCAAAGGCTTTGCTTAGTTTCCCAGGCACGTTATTTTAGGACTCACAAGGGCTCCTCGATGAGTACATCTGCCATGAGCCAGGCGTTATTCTCCTTGACCTCTGCACATTAACTGATTTGTCACAATGACTCCCCTGCTCATGGTCACACAAATGGCAGAGACAGGATCTGAACTCAGGCAGTCTGTGCAGAGATTCCCCAACCCCACAGTGCCCTGCATACACAGATGATTCCCTAGGAAAAGACAATTTCTGACTTTCAGAAACCTTTCCAGACCAGCTCTGCTTGTATTGAAGCTGATCTCTTACTCTGATGCCAAAAGCAGATAAAGAAAGGGAAGGAAAATTAGACCAATCTCTAAGGAACAGAGATATAAATACATTTTCTACAAAATTTATTTAAACAAAATACAGGCATACACTGCAAAATGATGTTTCAGTCAATGAGCAACCCAAGTATATGACAGTGGTCCCAAAAGAATATAATACAACATTTTTAGCACCATTTCTATGTTTAGCTATGTCTAGATACACAAGTACTTATCACTGTGTTACAACTGCCTATAAGAATCAGTACGGGAACATGCTGTACAGGTTTGTAGCCTCAGAGCAATAAGCCATACTATGTAGCCTAGGTGTGTAGTATGCTATGCCACCAACGTTTGTGTAAGTGGACTCTATGATATTCACACAATGACAAAGTCACCTAATAACACATTTCTCAGATTGTATCACCATTAAGTGATGTATGACTGTACTGCATTAAATAAAGATAACACTCAACTAAGTTGAGACTATTGAAGAATGCAATTTTGTCAAACATTAGAAAACTTAAAAAACTATAGTTTGCCACTTTCATAGTGAAAGAAAAATGACCATATAGTTAGCTCAATGAAATCAGAAAAATCACTTGATAAATTTGATAAAAGGCCAATGCAAAAACCTTTGCAAATGGGAAATCAATGAAAAATTCTTAATCTCATGACAGATACATACCAGAAAAGTATGGGGAAAAAAAATCCCACCTAAGTGTGGAATGTCAGAAGCATTACCTGTTAAAATAGGAACAAGGAAGGATCCCTACCACCCACCATTGCTTTTTTTTTAATTTTTAAATTTATTTATTTTACTTTAGGTGCATACTATATCTGGCATTTCTCTCCATGTTATCCCTCCCCACCTCCCGCTGTCTCTCTCCTACCCCCTCCAACTGCCCCCAGTGTGTGATGCTCCCCTCCCTGAGTCCGCGTGTTCTCACTGTTCAACACCCACCTATGAGTGAGAACATGCGGTGTTTGGCTTTCTGTTCTTGTGTCAGTTTGCTGAGAATGATGGTTTCCAGATTCATTCAAGTCCCTACAAAGGACATGAACTCATGATTTTTTATGGCTGCATAGTATTCCATGGTGTACATGTGCCACATTTTCTTTGTCCAGTCTATCATCGTTGGGCATTTGGGTTGGTTCCAGGTCTTTGCTATTGTACACAGGTCTGCAGTGAACATACATGTGCATGTGTCTTTATAGTAGAACGATTTATAGTTCTTTGGGTATATGCCCAGTAATGGGAATGCTGGGTCAAATGAAAGGTCTATTTCTAGGTCCTTGAGATACCGCCACACTGCCTTCCGCAGTGGTTGAACTAGTTTAGACTCCTGCCGACTATGTAAGAGCGTTCCTGTCTCCATATCCTCTCCAGCATCTGTTGTCTCCACGTTTCTACTGGGTGCAGCATCTTCCAGCCAGAGTGATAAGACGAGCCCAAGGCACAGGGACTGAAAGAACAAAACTGCCATTATCTGCAAATGTGATTGTTTATACAGAAAATCCAAAGATTCTAAAAACAGTAATTGAATCTAGCATTGTTTAATATAAAGATTATAGATTAACATCTGTGGTATTCTGTACTCAACTGTCAGAAAATACAATTAAAATATTTCACTTATGTTGGCCAACAAATATAAACAGCCTATAATTTTTTTTTTTTTTTTTTGAGGCAGAGTCTTGCTCTGTCGCCAGGCTCCAGGCTGGAGTACAGTGACGTGACCTCAGCTCACTGCAACCTCTGCCTCTTGGGTTCAAGCGATTCTCCTGCCTCAGCCTCCCGAGTAGCTGGGACTACAGGCGCACGCCACCATGCCCACCTAATTTTTGTATCTTTTAGTAGAGATGGGGTTTCACCATGTTGGCCAGGATGGTCTCAATCTCTTGACCTCGTGATCCACCCGCCTCAGCCTCCCAAAGTGCTGGGATTACAGGCATGAGCCACCACACCAGGCCATAGCCTATAATTTTTAATATAAGACTTTAACATAAAAATGTATAACATTTTATTGAAAGTCATTATATAAGTCTTAAATGGAGAGACATGTCATATTTATAGCCAAAAATTCTTAATATTCTGGAGCTGTCAAATCTCTCCAAATCGATCATCCAGTGTAATACAATTCCAACAAAAACCTCCCCAGGTTTTTCATGAGACTTGACAAGGTGATTTTAACCTGTGTGTAGAGAGAGACATGGGGGAGCTAGTCTCTTCCTACACCTCCTCAGCAACTGACAAGCCTCCAGGCAGCTGGTACCTGTTCACAGGTGTCCTGGCAGAAATCACTCCTGCTTCTCTGCCCCGACCTGCAAAAGCTTGTCTGTGTGGTATGCCCCAGGGCTGTGCCTGGAACCCGATCTCCACCCACGCCTTCCAGTGGCACACAGGGCGTGTGGCAGATATCCACAGACGTCCCTGCCACTGCTCCAGGCACCTTTCCCTCCCCAGGGCTGGTGCTGCATTGGCACGGAAGCAGCCTTCACCCAGCTGAGGAGGAGCCTGGCCTCCTCTGTGCTCTGCTGAGCCTGCCACAGTGCTCCAGGGCCAGATTCTCTCAGACCTGAGGGACCCACGGGCCCTTCTCTCTCTTTGCTAAGTCTCTGTGGGGAAGAAAAGTGATGAGTTTGCCCCTCAACTGGGCACCCTGCATCGGTGCCCTCAGTCACAAAGCAGCAGGGGCCCAGGTGCCCACTGCAGTGTCCTGGGGATTAAGTGGAAGCTCTCAGGCCTCAGCTGCTGGAAACCAATGGTGGTTCTGGCCTCCACTCCAGAGGAAAGTGAGGGGTCTTCTAGGTGAGTTCAGATCATTATCTGACCCGTTTCACTGCTTCCCTTCCCAGCACAGGACTCTTCACCCACAGGTGATGTCCGGCCCTGCTCACAGGGGCGCCGCCTGCGGGGGGTCACCCTTCAGGAAGATGGCCTGGGGGAAAAGCAGGCGGCCTCTGGGCCACTCCTCCCCTGGAAGGTTTCTGCACCTCACGTTCAAAACTGCCCTGGGGCCTCCCAGCAACCCTGTGCGTGGGTCGCCGGCTTCATTGGACAGATGGGAAAACTGAGGCTCAAAGAGGCGATGGGACAGCGCAGAGTGAGATCACCTCTCTGGCACTACAGAGAAGGCGCGAGTCCAGACAGGGAGCCAGGGCAGGGAGGCCCATGGAGAGACCAAGCCCGGGAGCATGGGTTGGGGTCGTGACCCCAGGAAGCAAGCGCTGAGCCTGCACACACTCCCCGGGGAGCGTCGTCGTTCTCCTGGCCATCTGCCCTCTCAGGGCATCCACAGAATCTGTTTCCTGCATCTTCCCGTGCCCAGGTGGTTAAAGGCCTTTTTCGGGGGGGTCAACCTTCGCGGGGTTGCTCTGCGTATGCCTGAAATCCCTCCCAGACCCTTGGCTCGGTGGCTGCCTCTTACTTCCTAATCAAACTAACAGGTTTCGCATCCACGTGGTCAGTGAAGGAGGAGACAGAAGTAATCACCAGCAAATTGGCCAGACAGGCTCAGCCGAGATGTCTCCGAGCAGCCTAATTCAAAACGTGGGTGAAGATGCACAGAGTGGAAGAAGGGAGGCCATGGCGGGGACACTGGGGAGGGAGTTAATAAGATCAGAGCGTGGCAGAGTCACAGTCGTCTGACTCCGGATTCCCCTGAGCCCAGGAGAGCACGGAGCAGGTAAGGAGTTTGGAGCAGGTAAGGAGTTTGGAGCAGAGGGCCCAGGGCATGCAGCCCCGCAGACAGTGCCTGCTTCGGACTTGTAAACTCGCAGATGTGAGGGAGCGCATGGAGCTCCCTCCCGCAGTCACAGGGAAATGTACCAACGCCCTGCCTGCTGAGGCTCCTGGAGCTGGACAGCAGCAAGGAGGGCAGCCATCCCTCAGGTGCCTGTATTGATGCATCTGAGGCGCTCTTGGCACCAACCTGCACCAGAGAACTGGAAACCAGGAGGGCTGGGTCCTCCTCCAGCTCTGCAGTAGCTAACTAGCTGTCTGGTTTTCTTCCAGTCACTTTATTTTTCTGAGCCTTGACTGTCTTTACTGACTTACTCATAAAATGTAGCTTAAAAACAAAAAATGCTATCCTTTCAAGCATACATATTCCATTACCTGAAATGTAAGTTCTTCTGAACTAATGAGTGTCTCAAAAGTCTCTCTTCAATATGGAGTAAACACCTGGGGCTCACAGATGGGTCTTGTCGATCCTGGAGTGGTCAACACAGTTGAGTCTGTGCAGGGAGGGACCTTCCAGGCCTGCAGCCAGTGTCCACGGTGTCACTGCGGACTGGCTTCCTCCAGACATGGGGTGGTATTTCACGTGCCTTTCTTCATGCCATTGCCACAACATAGCAGCGGTTCCCAGACCAGCAGCACCGGCAGGACCTGTGCACTTGTTAGTGACGCACATTCTGAGGCGTGCTCACGGAAGGGACTATGGGTTTAAGGAGCTCTCCAGGTGATTCTCACACTCACTCAAGTTGCAGAGGAGCACGGACCACTGACGTGGGTCGCCACGCTCAAGCTTCGCTATCTATCCAGCTCACCTGTGCAGTGGCCGAAATCCCACGTCTTGCCTTCTCTAGTCTGAAAGGCCTGGGGTTTTGAGTTTGAAACTCCACAGCTGATTCCAATATGCACCAAAAGTGGAGAAACTCAAAATTGGCTGTTTTGGGCCATCATCACAGGTGTCAGTTTTAGCACTCAGAGACATTTCCTCTACTTTCTTGAGAGTACTTTGCCAAACAGAGGCTTAGCTCAGGGGAGATAGGATTTAATCTCACGTCTGTCCAGCTATTTCCACTATACCAGTGATTTTCAAATTGAGGTTTTGGAATCTAACACATCTAGGTTCATAGGTCAACTTGGCTCTTGGATCTCTTAGTATCCTCGCATGTACAAGATGATTTGGCCCCACATGTAGGACAACTTCAAAGAATAGAGGTAGAGTTCAAAATTAAGGACCTGGCATGCAACAGGCACCTAATTGGAGTGTGCTGTTGTTGCTAAGAATACAGGACCGCCTCTGAAATATTTCACCTGTGCTCAATTCAAACTGAGTTAAGAAATGTTCATCTCAAGAGATTTTGACTTTTATTTTTCTGGAACAAACTGTCAGAGGCATTGGAACCAGACAACTCCATCTTGAATAGTGGCTGAGTAAAATAAGGCTGAGAACTACGGGGCTGCATTTCCAGAAGGTTAGGCATTCTAAGTCACCAAAGAGCTAGGAAGTCAGCACAAGATACAGATCATAAAGACCTTGCTGATAAAACAGCCTGCAGTAAAAAAAAGCCAGCCAAATCCCATGGTAACCAAGACGGCCACAAGAGTGACCTCCAGTTGTCTTCATTGCTACACTCCCACCAGTGCCATGACAGTTTACAAATGCCATGGCAATGTCAAGAAGTTACTCTATATGGTCTAAAAATGGGAGACATTAATAATTCACACCGTATTTAGCATAACATCAATAAATAACCATAAAAATGGACAGCCAGCAGCCCTCGGGGCTGCTCTATGGAGTAGCCATTCTTTTACTTCCCTTTACTTTCTGGATAAACTTGCTTTCACTTTATGGACTCACCCTGAATTGTTTCTTGCATGAGATCCAAGAACTCTCTCTTGGGGTCTGGATTTGGACCCCTTTCTGGTAACAAAACCAGAGAAGTTTTATAGTGCTGCAAAGAATTGTTGATGTGTGTTGATGTTGGGAGAAAGGAAGATTTAGGTGGAAGCAGAAAACTGATCTGTCACTGCTATCTGCATTTAATTCCCTCAGGAGCTGATGCAGTCTGGGGTTGCTTCAGGTAGGATTTGGGGATGGGAAAAAGCCCTGCATCCACCCCACATACCCCCTCAACATTTATATACCCACTGATATGCCCCACATGCCCACTCATGCACAAACATGCACACGTACACCCTCACAAAACCTCTCTAGACTTCTTTTAGACATTACCTGTCTTTATTTTCTTCCTCATGAAGCAAAGTAGCATTCTGATAAAAGGTTGGAACTGAATTTAATATTTTTCTAATAAAATATGATGTCTGCATCCAGCCAGGCAAACTGGGTTTACTTTTCCTAATATAATGGCCAGGCATGGTGGCCCACGCCTATAATCCCAGCACTTTGGGAGGCCAAGGTGGGCTGATCATTGAAGTCAGGAGTTCAAGACCAGCCTGGCCAACATGGTAAAACCCTGTCTCTACTGAAAAAAATACAGAATCAGCCAAGCATCATGGCAGGCACCTGTAATCTCAATTACACAGAAGGCTGAGGCAGGAGAATCACTTGAATCCGGGAGACAGAGGTTGCAGTGAGCCAAGATTGTGCCACTGCACTCTAGCCTGGGCTAAAAGAGTGAAACTCCCATCTAAAAAAAAGAAATTCCTAATACAGTATCTCCACTTTGTGGCGTGGCTGTTAGATTTATATTAACAACAGCTCAGGGCTCATGGTAGCTTCCATATGCATGGTCAGTGCCTGGGGTTGTTAGGATTTGTGAAGCAGGCTGTGTGCTTCTGTGGGGCTGTGCTGCAGGACAGTGTGGTGACAGGCAGCCCCCAGCAGAGGGAGAGGGCTATTTCAAATATGTGTCTGCATGTATTTCTCCATTATCATTTTTTACATTTAATGACAGTGAGTGTTATTGGAAGGAAAGCCTTGCGTGTGAATTGCCCAGGTCCCTGGCATTTTGAACAAAGAATTGAACAAAACGCACAAAGGAAGTAGCAAAGGAATGAAATGCAGGAACGATGCAGCAAAAGCAGGGCTTTATTAAAGCAAAAAGGCACTCCACAGGCTAAGAGTGAGCCTGAGCGAGTGGTTCGAGGGCCTGGCTACACAGTTTTCTGGGTTTTAAGTATTCTTTTTGAGGTCCCTATGGGCGAGGGTAGCTCATCTGGATGAAGGATTTGGTTACTGGCTAATTAAAGGCTGATGTGAACTTGCCTTCAGTCAACCCAAGGCTGGAGTGGATTGGCTGCCAGTGCAGATGCAGGGATGGCTGTGCCTGGCTCGCAGATAATCCAAGGCACTGTCCTTTTCCATCTGAGACGTGGGGGAAGGGGGAGAATTGTAGGGAGAGTAGCCTTCGATCCTTGTTTGCCTTTTGACCCAGCTTTAGGAAATCACCACTATTGGCTTTTGATTCCCTGCCCCCAGATCTTCGTGTTTTCCCTTTGATTCAGCTTTGGGAAGTCCGCAAATTGGCCTTAAGTTCCCTGGCTCTAGACCCTATTTTCCTGCCTCATGAATACATGGGAATGCTATCGGTTTCGGTATGGATTTCAGAGTCTCAGTTCTGCCCATTTCTAGTTACTGACCCTGGGGCTCTCCCTAGGACGTTGGTGATTATCTCATCTATAACATGATAGGAATAAATTACATAACCACCAGTCTCAACATTCTGTGATGATGAGAGGGGGGAGAAGGAAGGCCAGCAGGGGCACTGTGGCTTGGGTGGCCATGCTGGCTACTGGCAGCAGGCACAGAGATGGCTCTGACAGCCTCTGAGGCTTCCTTTCCCTCCCGGATTGACTCCATGTTCAAGATGGAAAGAGCAGGCATGAGCTCAGAAACTTAGGTCCATCTTCTGCTTTTGTCTTTACCTAGTGGTGTCACGTTGGGGATAGTTCTTAATTCTCCTGAAGATTTGTTTTCTCATTTAAAGGAAAAGTATAATTTCTGCTCCCTTCGAATTGGAACATGCGAGGACTCCGTGCAGCTAAAACGCTGTGCTCATGGGGCCATCCGTGATGCTTTCTGCCCACGGAGGAAACCCCAGGGTTCCTTCAATACCAGGCTTATCTCTCACCATAGGACAGTGAAAGTCTTTCTGTAAACAGATGCCCATGGGCCAACAGAATTTTCGAAGCAGCATTTGACAACAAACATGCTCAAGGAAGCCTTTCTGATGTCTTGGGTTCTTTTTGCTCTTCCAAAGCCATCATTCCCAGAGTCTCCTTCATGCCCTGGCCTCAGACAACAGACTATGTTGCTGCCCCTGTGCCTGCAAATGCCCGGCCTCCATGCCTGTCCCCTGCCCAGTGGGGGACAGGGCCGCATCGCTGCCCGGAAGCATAGCCACACTCTCTGCCTTCTCCTCCCTTGTGGCATGCTCCCTTCCACATTGTGCAGGGTCCTGGCCCCAGTCCTCTTCCCGGCATCTGCTTTGGGGACACTCAAGGGGAAGCAGTGGGATCATTTTCTGGCAGGTGAAGCACAGTTGTCTAAAATTGATTCTTCAGCTTGAGCGGCTGCGATGCGTGTCTGCCGTTTTTATCAGTTCCACTGCTCGGTACTTAATGCACTGTGTGGCTGTACACAGGCCTTTAAGTTAAACAAATAGAAGAAATTATAAAGCAGAGGACTTTTATTTCATGGGCTGCTGACTGAGAAAATCATGGGCAGATGTGTTGAGTTGGACTGTTTTCATCTGAAGGTCTGCTCACTTCCTTAGCTCCAATTCTTGATGGAATGTTTTTAACAGATTCTGTCTCTTTTCATATTTTGGGCTCTCATAAAAAAAAATAAGCTTAAATGCAAGTTGCTTATGCTCACTCCCTATTTACATTTCATCTACATGATGTCTAGCTTTTGGCATTGAGATGTCCTTTAGAATTGACAGAAAAAGATTAAAGCATGTATTTTACTTCTCTGATGCGTCGGGTACTGAGATAAATACCAGTGAGAGAAAGGGGTAGCTGTGACACATGCCACGGAGGCTGGCATGGATGGTGTGGGACAGAGTTGCGGGCAAGATGTCATCCCCTGGAGGGTCATGCACTGTGGTGGGTGGCAGGGGCCAAGAAGGAGCCATGGGCTGGCTGTTGTTGGGAGTGGTCTCTGGAGCAACCCAGCAGACCAAGGGTCTTGCCTGGGATCTTATTAAAAATGCAGCTCGGGCCCTGCAGCTCTGTGGGGCCAGAGCCTACACTTTTAAAAGTTTCCTGTGTGATTCCTGCGCATGTTGAAGTTTGAGGAGTGCCGGTCCTGATGGAAGAAGGTCCACATGAACGGTTATGAGATGATTGAAAGGGACCTCCCTGGGAGGCAAGCGCAGAGCTGAGTCATTACGTTGGAGAAGGAGTCAGTGATTACCAAGCACAGATGAGGAAAAGGAAACATCTTTTGCCAAGGAGGATGTTGCCAAAGAGCCTGGTTTGTTGTGGGAACTGCAGGAGTTTGAGGCAATGGATCAGAGACCGGCCTGGGTGGGAGAGGTGAGCAGATGCCAGGATCCCACTGGTCCTCAAGTCGCAGATGGTGACATAGAATGTGCTGTGGTTGGGACTGAAGCCCTGCAGCCAGACTGCTTGTTTTCTGCCCACTGGCTGTGTGAGCATGGGTCAGTTATGAGCCTCTCTGTGCCTCTGTGTCCTCATAGGTAAGAATGGTGGTCACAGCAGGGCCTATCCCATGGGGCTGTTCTGAGAATTCACTGGACCAATCCAGTGCACTCAGTGTGAACTCTGAGTACCTCCCCTCACACACACACATACAATATCACACACACACATACTTTTTTGCTTAAACTATGATGCCTTTGAGAGGCCTCTTACGGTACACATCAGCTTCTAGTAACACGCACCACCCCAGCAAGGAGCTGGCTCCATCTCTGACATGAATGGCAGGAACTTCATAAATGGTAGGTCTTTTAATCTGCTGCCTCACTTTCTTTAGGAAGGAAAGAACGGGGAGACAAGAGATGTGGAGGCCTAAATAATGGGTACCAGGGAGAAAGGAAAAGGGAACTCATTCAACAGCAGGAAGTTCATGTGGTACGTTGAGCAGGATACAAGGCATTCAGTAGGAGCCAAATAGGAGCATGCTTCCCTTCTTCTTAAATGGACGCTGGTGTCCAATTAATTTGGCTCAAAGAAAAATTTCCCTTTTAAATCTTGAAGGTCCTCTTCTAATCTTTGCCCTTCAAGAAAGCAATTGAGTCTGATCATTGAATCTGGCTCTCCTCTCTCCTTTAACCCACGTGGCTTGAGTTTCCTTCTATTTATATCTGCCCAAAGCAAAAGTAATATTAAAACTTGTTACTTAAGAGAAAATGGATTTCTTTGAATAAATAAGCACTGTTTTTTAAAATAACAAGACAGTAACATAGTCATCAGGTAAAGATCAAGTCCACACTGGGTTTTGACAGACCGAATGAGTCATCACTCCCCCATGTCACTGCTGGAGCGTGGGCAAAAAAGGCCACCAGAGGAGGGGACTCTGCTGGCCCCAGCAGATGGCACCGTCACAGTCACTCACTCAGGCTCTAGAAGGTGGGGATGGAGGGTGCAATCTGCTCCTGGATGCACAGAGCAGGCAAGCAGGAAGGATTCCAGGATTTGTCATTGCTGCGTTAATATTCTTGGTTCTCTGAACAGCGCATGGGAAGTATGGGACAGGGCACAGGGACAGTGGTGAGGAGAACTTGTGCCTATTTTCCAGAGCGGCAACACCCTGGCATTTCATTTGGGCTAGGAATCAGAGCCATGCTTGTTTACTAAAGTTCACTTAACTTGTGAAAGACACCACGCAGTGATGGGCTAAACCACGCATGTAACCACGCAAAGGCAGCAGGCAAGGACCTGCTGCGACCTGCATGGGCTTCAGTGTTGCTGAGTCCGGGTGGTATTTGAACAGGGGCGGAACACCTGCAGAAGGCTTCATTCCTGACCTGGGACTGCACTGTGGAAGTGTAAATGACTTGAGAAGGGATGCGTGAGATACAAGGCTGGAAATGATAAAGGTGGCAGAACGTGGTTTTTAGTCACAGCCGGGTCCGTCCGTTTCTCTGTTGTCATCTGAAATGGCAACAGCTTGTTGGGTATTTGTGTGGGACCAAGCCGAAGCTTATGCAGGCTAGTCTGTGTAAGAATGGCCATATCAACTCATGGCTTTTGAGAGACCATGGGTGCCATGTGCTGAAAATTAGAAAAGGGAGCTAGAAAAAAGAGGTCAAGGATAAAGAAAACACCCAGACTTGGTTATTCCTCATACCTGGGGTGTTGGAGTGGGTTTTCCTCATACCCGGGGTGTTGGGGGTCCTGGGTTTTCCTCATAGCTGGGGTGTTGGGGAAGTGGGTCTTTCTTCTCTGACTGTTAGAGAAGGCTGCTGAATGTCCTGAGTCTGTGTACTTGGTAAGAAGCATGGATCAAGGCTGTGTTGCTATGGTGACTAAACAGGGCTTCCCTCAGAGATCCTAAGACCTTCCTTTGAGATAAGAAGAGAGATGAGCAGATGGCTGGGCAGAAGGTGGACTTTGTAGAGCCCTTCCTTACCCGCCGGCCTTTGCTCTCTGTTGGAACTCTGTGCCCGCTAGGGCTTGTCACACTGAGTACCTAAGAGAAGCAGCCCTAAGGAGACTCCTCAGCATGACCAGTGCCTCTAGGAAATGGTTCTGACCCCTGAGAGAGGTTCCCCTAGGAGGCAAGCTGCCTCTCTGAAAGGAGGGCCACACTTCAACAGTCCACACCGCATGGGAGCCCTTGTCATTCCTCTCTTCAAATGCAAACCTCTTTTTCTTAAATTTAAACTCAAAGTTTGCTCTGAAGATAAAGCAAAGGGCCACTACAGGCCCCACTTCCAAACTTACTTTTAAATTCCCAAGTCAAATAACATATACCTGAAAGCCATGTTCCATAAGAAGTTTGACTTTCTGACACTGTGTATTGATCTTCCCTATTTTCCACCTTCTTCATGTTGGCTTCCTTCTATGCAGCACCTTTCATCTTATGTGAAGCATAGAAACAACATCAATCTATTTTATAAACTTACTGTCAATCATGGAATAGCAGCAAGGTTCCTGTCGAGATCTTAAATCTCCTATTTTGTGTGTGTACTGGCTTCATACAAGGTGATACTCTTAGTAAGGAGGAGCAGAGGAACGCTGAAGTCCCTCTCATATTCAATGCACTGTACAAGCCACCACATACATATTGTAAGTCTGCACAAAACCCTGCAAGGCAGAGAGAGGCTGGGTTACATGGCCTGAAAGCAGCAGAGCTTCCCAGGAGCCTCACACATTCAGCAGGCGCTAATGCCCAACCATAGCATGGTGTCTTCTGAATCCACACTTGGGCATTACCCTAATCCTCTGCGGGTGTGGTATTTAGTACAAGGTATGCTCTCAGTTGTAATCTTTGAATGAATACATGAGCATGTGCATGACTGCGTTTAAGTAACCTGTTATCAGGTTTGTAGTCTGCCTGGCTATTCCCCACATTTTAATAGACATTTGAAATGCCATCACATTGTTGACAGCACATTTGGACCACATGTCGCAGCTGCTGGAGCAATGCTCCCTGGTGCCAGGACTGATTCTGGGACACTAGTACTCAGCTTCCTGCCTCAGGTGGTGCAAGCCTTGGATGCTGTTTGTGTCCCAGAGTTCCCGATTTATCTATGGATTCCAGTTATCTATGTGACATAACAGCCACATAGCCCTGAGCTAAATATCTTAAAACAACAAACATTTTATTATATATCTTGATCCCGTGGGTGAGGGATTTAGCAGGGCTCAGCTGGGCAGTTCTTCTGTTTCACAGGGTATTCACTGTGGTTTCAGCATTTGGTTGGCAGCTAAGTGGGCCCAGAGTATCACAACAGTTCCCTTTAAGTACCTGGCACCCAAGGTTGGAAGGTAGACACGGCTGGCCTCCTCTCCTTCCCCAGGTTATCTCAGGGTGTCTCTATGTGTTCTTGTTAAGAGAGTAGCCAGACTTCTTACATGACAACTCAGGGCTCCAAGAGGGAGTGGTCCAAGGAACAGAGAGGGGAAGCTGCCAGTTCCTGGGACCTGAGCCTAGAAACCATCACAGCCTCATTTCCACTACATTCTATTGTCAAAGTAGTCATAGGCCAGGTGGAGCTAATTAAGCTAAAGAGCTTCTGCACAGCAAAACAAACTGTCAACAGAGTAAACAGACAACCTGCAGAATGGGAGAAAATATTCCCAAACTATGCATCTGATGAAGATCTAATATCCAGAATCTATAAAAAACTTAAATCAACAAAAAGCAGACAGCTCCATTAAAAAATGTCAAAGGACAATGTGGAAGTCAAATCAAAACCACAATGAAATGCCATCTCACACCAGGCAGAATGGCTATTATTAAAAAATCAAAAAATAACAAATGTTGGCAAGGCTATGGAGAAAGGGAATGGTTTTACACTGCCGGTGAGAATGTGAATTAGTTCAGCTATTGTGAAAATCAGCTTAGAGATTTCTCAGAGAACTTCAAACAGAATTACCATTCGACCCAGCAAACCCATTGCTGGATATATACCCAAAGGAATATAAATAGTTCTGCCATAAAGCACGTGTACACATGTGCTCATCACAGTGCTATTCACAATAGCAAAGACATGGAATCAACCTAGCCACCCATAAATAGTGGACTGAATAAAGAAAATGGAATACTACACAGCCATACAAAAGAATGAAATTGTGTCCTTTGCAGCAATGTGGATGCAGCTGGAGGCATTATCCTAAGTAAATGAACCAGGGACAGAAAACCAGATACCACATGTTCTCACTTATAAAGTGGGAGCTAAACATTGGGTGCATGTGGACACAAAGAGGGAAACAATAGACACTGGGGCTTGAGGAAAGGGGGGAGGAGGATGAGGGTCAAAAATCTACCTATCAGGTACTGTGCTCAGTACCTGGATGATGAAATCATTTGTACACCAAACCCCAGTAACATGCAATTTACCCACGTAACAAAGCTGCACATGTACATGCTGAACTTAGTACATGCTGCACATGTACATGCTGAACACAAAACTTAGAAGTAAAAAATCAGTCACAGGCTGCCCAGGTCCAAGAGGTGGGGCCAAATACTTCATTTCTCAATGGCAGAGGCATCAAAGATTGTGACCCTTCATACACACGAGGCTAGATGTCCGAAGAAATCACAGGATACTTGCCCCATCCTGATTGCTTCGTTCTTCATGCTTTTCTCCAGAGAGCTCTCCCCCAACAAGTTGCTTCTTAAGAATCTTCATCTCAGACTCTGCTTCTAGAGACCCAAACCATCAACCTAACACCCATCCCTTGTCCTGTTTGCCATTGGAGGCACAGTCTTATTGAAGATTATCCATGGAACTCCAGCAATCCACTTACAGCTCTGCCAGCTTCCCTGGCAGCTGTGGTCATGTGACTGTTGTGTGGAATGCCTGTTGACCTCAGTAGGGAAAGCACCAGGTTCAAGAGGCTGAAGAAGAGACCCAGAGCCAGCAAATGAGACATGGGGTTTTGTTAGGGGCTACATACAGGAGACAGGCCAGTGGCTGTGGATGGGACGGAAGAACTGCCATGCATACAGAAATGGTCCAGTGGTAGCAGGTTGGGCAGTAAAGTCACAACCACTTGCAAATAGCATGCAATTTATATAGCATTTTCAATTACTACTCTCTCCTTATTGGCCTCCTGCTGACAACTTTCATTCACCCAAAACGCAGGGCCTCAATCCTCTGTATGCCATGTTCCACGAGACAGGCCAGGGGCTCAGAAGTTTCTCATAGACAAGGAACTCATCCCCGGGTTGGCCACATCAAGATTCCCTAGTGATCATACATTCAGGTGCATCTGCTATACCAGGTCATTCCCCTCATAGCTTAAGTTATTGCTATCAGGTAGATTTACTCTACATTGACACAGTTCTGGCCAATGAAAGTCAAAGGAATTCTTCTGTGCGGCTTCTCAGAATTGTTCTGCTTTCTCAGTAAAAGGAAACGTACACACTTGATACCACCCCTCCTTGGACCTCTTTCTTCTACCTTGAATCTGGTTGTGATGACTGGAGCTGCAGCAGCCATTTTGCAAATGTGAAGGAAGGGTCAAGAGAGAATGAATACCATCTGCTTTCATGTTGCCAAGTCACTGAACCAACAGCAACAACTGCCTACCTCGGACTTGTCAGGTGAAGAGAAACAACCTTTTGTGTTGTTGTTGTTGTTGTTGTTCAGGTCACATTGCCTCAGGCTTTATGTCACTAGTAACCAAATGCAATTCAAACTGATCCTTGCAGGGGATAAAATAACCAAATGAATAAGTGAGGAACAAAGACATCTACTTTACAGTTCAAACAGATACCCACTAACGAAAGCTATCTTTACAAGATGACGTTAAAGATGCAATCGGAAATATTAGCTTCATTTTGAAGATATTTTCCCCTTAAATCTGTGTTTAAAGTTAGCATGACATAATTGAGAAAAGAGTCTGATCCACTTTCCTCTGTCATTTGTGGGTTCTTTCCCTCTATTTAAATGAAAATTACTGATTGTCATTTTCACAGATGTTTTAGAAGCTAGATGTAATTTGCAAAACATGGAAGAATTAACAATGTTCAGTTAGAGGTTGGCTTATCCTCCTCCATTTAATTCTGTTCTCTACTCATTCTGTTCAAATGGGTTTTGTTAGGGCCCAAAGTCAGTAATAAAAAAGGAATGGAATTCAGCCTCCCCACTGCTGCAGCTGGTACTGAAGAGCGAGACCCAGGCATCTCAGATCAACTTCCCTTTTTCATTCCTAAGACTGTAAACTGAAGCCCTTTTCATATGTAATTCCTGAGACTGTAAACTGAAGCCCTTTTCATATGTAATTCCTGAGACTGTAAACCGAGACCCTTTTCATATGTTAAGCTGTAAACCTAAGATTCTTCCACGTGTAACATCTAAAGTATAAGCCTATATATTTCCTTTGTTAGAGGAGCTTGGCTGTTAAGGCAATTATGCCACCTTGCTCCTGGCCGAATAAACTCCTTTGTCTTGTATTCGGTGTCCCAGAGATCTGTTTCCCGCTGCCGATCCTGCTACAGTACCATTTTCATACACACACTCATGAGGAGACATTTCCCTCGGCGACAGTAACTTGCACCAATGGAGTAATGCACTTGGCTTCCTTCTTGGGGACAACAGGCTGAGGCCTGGCCAAACTACTTCTAACTCTATGTCCCCACCACTTGTTATCCTCCCAAACACTTGGTTTAATATAAAACTCTTGATATTTACATAGCAATTTCGCTTAAGAAATGCAGATAGCCTGGGGTAACCAGGCATCATATGACAACAATTGTTTTAGTTTGAGTTTCAGGCAGGAAAGCAGATGCTGAGAAGAGAGTTTGATGGAGGAGAATTTATTCAGGGAATGTGACTTTATGGAATAAGGGAAAAATTATAGAAAGCAGAGGGCAAAGGAACAGACAATACAAGCTTGTGGCTTGAGCAGGTCATCACTGTGGGCAACTGGGGCTCACTCTTGCTGGGCTTCTTTGGGGGGTCAGGTGGAAAGCCCCTCAAATTTGTCCACATAAGGTATAGAAGAAAAGAGTCCTCTTGGTTAAATTCAATAATTCAAACTTAAAATAATTCCAATGTATGAATGAACTTTAACCTATCCTGAGCTTGAAGGAACATGGCTATGCAACTTGAGTCATGTGCATGCAGCTGTGACTTCTGCCTTTTTTTCTATAAATAATTAAGACCAAAGACCACCAGAGATAAGATCCCCCTCAGATCACCACCCCTTCTCATGGACTAACAAAGTAATCTGTAACTAACCAAATAGCTGTGGTGTCTGCACCTGGTCTTGTAGGGAAACTGTTGTGATCCACTGGAATTTTTCTGTCTCTGCCTGTGTAAGTGAAACCATAACCTTCCCACTCTGGAAATGTTGACCCCCTTTCACCTGGAGTCAGTGCATTCCTGGGTGGCCACCCTCGAGCTTTGTGCTCATATTGTGACATGGTAAAAAGCCCCATAAACCTGCATACCTCAACCATACCTTGGCTTTCTGTTGAAACTGCTCTCTATAACCCAAATGTAAATAAGTAATTAAGGACTGTAATTGCCACCCTACCCAGACAATGTGTAAACAGATGCTAATCTTGACTTTTGTGAACTACTTAAGTAGCAATCAGAATGTCAAAAAGTCCCCTAGCCCTCGGAATGTCCGGAGCCCCACACCCTCATCTCCACCCTAGAAGGTGATTTGCAAAATTCACTAGCCCTTGGAATGTCTGAAGCCCCTCACCCCACCCCCGCCCCTCACCCTCACTCCCAAGGTGATTTTTTACGGATATAAAAGGTCTTGACACACTCCTTTCGGGGCCATGGGTTGGAGAGATGCGAGTCCTCCATGGCTGCCAGCAATAAAGACCCTGCAATTTGGCATACTTTTGTCTTGGTGTTGACTTTCTATGCTCACTTCACTACAACAATATAAACTCTATACTTTGATGGAATAAAGAAAAAGGCCAAAAAGAAAAAAAAAGAAAAGAAAACACAAAAACACAAAACAAACAAAAAACTTCTGTGAGATATTTAAAGAGGTTTATTCTGAGCCAGTATGAGTGACCATGGCTTGAGAAACAGTCTCAACAGATATTGAGAAAGTGTTCCCACAGTGGCTGGGTTACAGTTTGATTTTATACATTTTAGGGAGATAGGAATTGTAGGTGTATACACCTTTATGATATAAAGGTGTATTCTGATTCCGCCTAAAGAGGTGGGATATCTTGGAGAAGGTGGGTTTACAGGTCATAAGTAGATTCAAAGATTTGCTGATTGACAATTGATTTGAAGAGTTAAGCTTTGTCTAAAGACTTGAAGACATTAGAAAGAAATGCTTAAGATAAAGGAGTGTTGCAGAGACTAAGGTTCTTGTTATGCAGATGAAGCCTCCAGGTAACAGACTTCAGAAGGAATGGATGATAAATGTCTCCTTCCAGATCTTAAAAGGTACCAGACTCCTTGTTACTTTCTCCTGGATCTAGGAAATGCCTGATTATACTAATGAAGATTCACTGCAGATGCAAATTTCTCCCACAAAAGACAGCTTTGTAGGACTATTTCAAAATATGTCGAAGAAATATATTTATAAAATATTTTTATTTCCTTCAGGGTCTGCTTCTGACTTGTGATGTGACACCAGAGTCAGGTTGTAATTTGATATCTTTTTGCAACAAAGGGTCTGTTTAGTGAGTCCTATGGTTTCTATTTTAATGTTAATGCTGGCCCCTTGTTCCTAAACCTTTAAAGAGATGGTTATAATGAGGTGTGTCTCACTTCCCTTTCCATCATGGCCTGGAATTCAGCTTTTCACAATTCTCTAAGGTTCCTGTGGCCAAGATGGAGGAATCTATTCAGTTTGTTACCAGAAAGCGGGGGTCCCGATCCAGACCCCAATAGAGGGTTCTTGGCCTTATGCAAGAAAGAATTTGGGGTGAGTCCAAAGAGTAAAGTGAAATCAAATGTATTAATAAATTACAGAAATAAAAGAATGCCTACTTCATAGGAAAAGTGGTGGCATGGGCTGCTCTGCTGAACATAATTAACAGTTATTTCTTGATCATATGCTAAACAGGGGTGGGTTATTCATTAAGTTTTCTGGGAAACATGCAGAGATTTCCTGGAACTGAGGTTCCCTCCCCTTTTTAGACCATATAGGGTAGCTTCTGGACATTGTCATGGCATTTATAAACTGTCATGGCACTGGTGGGAGTGTCTCTTAGCATTCTAATGCATTATAATTAGCATATAATGAGCAGTGAGGAGGACCAGAGGTCATTTTCATTGCCATCTTGGTTTGGGTGGGTTTGGGCCAGCTTCTTACCTACAACCTGTTTTATCAGCAGGGCCTCTGTGACCTGTATCTTGTGACAACCTTCTATCTCATCCTGTAACTAAGAATGCCTAACCTCCTGGGAATGCAGCACAGTAGGCCCCATCCTCACTTTACCTAGCCCTTATTCAAGATGGAGTTAGTCTGGTTTAAATGCCTCTGACAGCTTGGGTGGCTTACGATTTTATTTTTGGTTTACAAAACTTAATTACATTCTCTGAATCTCATTATTTAAGGCTGACATCCTGTGTGTGACATGGTAAAAGCCCCTTAAAACTGCATACCTCAACCATACCTTGGCTTTCTGTTGAAACTGCTCTCTGTAACCCAAATGTGACAGGCAAGGAGTCCAAACCTATGCCATCTTGGCCCCTGTGATTTGTAATTTCCACCCTACCCAGACAATGTGTAAACAAATGCTTATCTTGACTTTTGTGAACTGCTTAAGTAACAGTCAGAATGTCAAAAGTCCCCTGGCCCTCGGAATGTCTGGAGCCCCTCACCCTCATCTTTGCCCAGGAATCCACTGGAATGTCCAGAGCCCCTCACCCTCATCTCCTCCCAGGAGGTGATTTACAGAACCTACTAGCCGTCCGAATGTCTGAAGCCCCTCACTCCCACCCCCTCCACCCTCACTCCCGAGGTGATTGTATGAGTATAAAAGGTCTTGACACCCTCCATTCGGGGCCATGGGTTGGAGAGATGTGAGTCCTCCATGGCTGCCAGCAATAAAGACCCTGCAATTTGGCATACTTTTGTCTTGGTGTTGACTTTCTATGCTCGCTCCACTACAACATGTGTTATGCCATTCTTGCATTGCTATAAAAAAAATTGCCTGATACTGAGTGATTTGTAAAGAAGAGAGGTTTAATTGGCTCCTGGTTCTTCAGTCTGTACAGGTA
This sequence comes from Cheracebus regulus, assembly GCA_963574635.1. Classification (NCBI taxonomy): domain Eukaryota; kingdom Metazoa; phylum Chordata; class Mammalia; order Primates; family Pitheciidae; genus Cheracebus; species Cheracebus regulus. The sequence goes on along the minus strand of CAUYQU010080804.1, from coordinate 35,761 downwards.
GTGTGGTGTCAATGTCTGCTTGGCTTCTGGGGAAGCTTCAGCAAACTTACAATCGTGGTGGAAGGTAAAGGGGAAGCAGGCTCATCACATGGAGAAAGTAGGAGCAAGAAAACAAGGAGGGAGGTGCCACACACTTTTAAACAACCAAATCTCGCAAGAACTCACTCACTGTCACCAGGACAGCACCAAGGAGATGGTGCTGAACCATTCATGAGAAATTCACCACCATGATCCAGTCACCTCTCACCAGGGCTCCCCTCCAGCATTGGGGGTTACATTTCAACATGAGATTTGGGTGGAGACACATATCCAAACTACATCATGTCCCCACCACGCTCATACCCCAAAACGTCAAGAATGCCCCTGTGGTGCCATGTCCATGCACAATCAGGTAGCACATGTGTGTGTGCCAGGTGAGTTCCACAGGTGACAATTATGTGGTGTCATCTGACCCTGATGTCAGCCACTCTTATGTGACTCCCCTGACCCTGATGTGAAGAGCAAGAGATGCAGGGTTCAGGGAAGTGGGCTCTTCTGGCCACCCCTTTGCAAAGTTAATCAATGCACGGAGAAAGCAAAACAGCTCAGAGCAGTCTGAGGAATGTGAGTTATGCAAAACTTGTCAGGCCCAGAGAGGAGGAAACTTCAGTCACCCCTGTACCCATGCCCAGCGGCAATTACTTAAAGGCATTTTGATCTTTATTTTCTTCCCTGTGGTTTCTAGACTAGCTGATAAATGACCTAAAATGTTACCGCAAGTTTCACAATATGACCTCACCTATGATCTTCATGTTCCTGGAATTCATGATGCAAATAACAATCTTTAGTCAATCACTAATTAATGTAATTTCTGTAAACCAATGAGAACTCCCAACAAACAACTTTGCATCTTCCCACTCCTTATCCCCCTTTGCCTTTAAAAACCTGCTTGTAATAATGACCAAATGGAGCATATATTCAAGATGACTTGGGTCTCAGTAGTCCAGGCAGCTGTGGCTCAAGTAAACTACTTAAAGTTATGTTTTGTGTCTCAGCTTCTTCCTTAAGGTCAACACCAGCAAATGGCTAGAGGAAGGGTGGGCAAAGAGGTTATGAGGTAGCACATGGGAAATGTCCAATTCAGCATCTAACAGGAGAGGTCGACAAAGTTTTCTGAAGGAAATAGGGGCCATACAGAGAGTAAAACGCACATATAAATCCATGGAAAAATGAAAACATGATAGCACACTGGAACACTTAATGGAAGCTGGAAGAAAAAAAAATGATTTAGGCGGTAGGAAAAAAAGACAAGAAGATAAAAAAAAAAGTGGGTAAACAAAGAGTTCTGAAATCAGAAGTAAAAGAAGAAGCTAAATGATTCTCAAGAGAGTTAGGAAGAATAAAAAGGTGGGGAGGAGTGTAAAAAACAGGAATCAGGGTGGCTTTGGGTATACAGCAACAATATTGGATGGTAGAAAATAGTGGAACAATGTCTTCACAATTCTGAGGGAAAATTATTTCTAATCAATAATCCTTTCCCTAACCAAACTGTCAATAAACAAGAGTAAATGCTGTATAGCATGCAGATCTTGAAAAATTATCTGTCACATGTCCTTTCAGAGAAAGCCGCTGGAGGATGTGCTCCACCAAAACAAGGGGCTAAACTAAGAAACAGGAAGATGAGAGATCCAGAAAAGGGGATATAACTTGAGAGAGAGTTAAAGTGGATCCCCAGGATGACAAACTGATCCTAGGATGACAGCTGTGCTCCAGTTCCAGAGGATGAGCAGTCTTAAATGACACGACCTACAGAGACCCTGGAAAGATGTTAAGAAAATGCAATTGATAGAATCCTTGTTACAGGCACATGATTTATACCAGAGTTTGCACATTTTTCTTAAAGGACCAGATACTGAATATTTTGGACTTTGCAGGCCATATGGTCTCTGTCACAACCATTGAACTCTGTCATTATAGTATGGAGTGAAAGCAGCCATAGATAATACAGAAAGAAATGGGTGTGGCTGTGTTCCAGTAAAACTTTATTTACAAAAAGGTAATCAAGCTACATTTGACCTGCAAGGTATTGTTTGCTGAGTCCTGTTTTGAACAATGTGGGTGCACTCAGAGTATAAATTAATTGTGATTTCATAGGAATCTAAGCATATACATAGCCAGGATAGTTTTTAACAATATGAAAAATAAATTTTTTTAAATGTTTCCCCTAAAATACCAAGATAATTGTGCATATTACATGGCTCACCTGTGGATGATCTTTATATAATCACAATTTTATAGACACTGAATACTCCTCTACCCCAGGATGTGATATAACCATGTGGGGAGCACATGAGTGGTGGGAGGGGTGACAGAAAGAGCATGACTCTTGCCTGCTGTGGTGGGAAACCTACAGGTGACAACCAGAAGGGAGAATCAAGAAGTAGTCACAAAGCCATATAATTTAGGTGCATGACAGAACACCTCAATAACAAGTAGCTAAGGGTTGGAAGAGGATGCTCAGTGAAGAGAAATGTAGGGGAGTCTCTGGTCACCTGGAGAGAACTGTCTCAACTTCCTGGGACTACCTCCGTGGCCTCTGCCCAGACTAGCCCTCCTGGGAGCAGGGCACACTAGGACACTCCTGAAGTGGAGGCTCACCAAGGAGTGTGGACGGAGCTTGGCCATGTGGTCAGGGTGCCGCTTGTTTCTTGTTTTCCACACCGCAAAGCAGGAAAGGGTTACTTAGAACAGAAGAGAAGGGGGTCAGCCCTGGCCTGAAGCTGGCTCTCCTCACAAAGCCACATTCCAGCAGGATGATTCCTAGGATTCTATGAATTCTAGGACAATTGCAGGGATATTTGTTAAGGCAGGAAGACAGGATACATTTTATTTAATGGCTTGTATTATTGACATATGACCTTTATGTAAACCAGGTCCTGCAATTTACAAAAGGGCAAAGATGCTGCCTTTGCCCACTGCACAGTGCGGGAGCCCAGCCTGGACAGCCCGGTGGGGAGAAGAGGGCAACTAGAGCAGAACTTGAGGGCACAGCTCAGAAAAGATTTGCTGGTCCCATCTCCAGTGCAGGTCCTTGGCTTGTGCTGCCTGCTTCCGGGTGGAGGTCCACTCCCAGCTGTCAGGACCTCCCATTCTTTTCCCATTCTTTTCAGAATGTGCAGGATTGTTACATAGGTATACATGTGCCATAATGGTTTGCTGCCTCCAGCCCCCTGTCATCTACGTTAGGTATTTCTCCTAATGTTATCCCTCCACAATCCCCCCACCCCCTGCTATCCCTTCCCTAGCGCCCCCACCCCCTGACAGGCCCCGGTGTGTGATGTTTCCCTCCCTGTGTCCATGTGTTCTCATTGTTCAACAACCACTTATGAGTGAAAATATGTGGCGTTTGATTTTCTGTCCTTGTGTCAGTGTGATGAGAATGATGGTTTCCAGATTCATCCATGTCCCTGCAAAGTACATGAACTCATCGTTTTTTATGGCTGCATAGTATTCCATCGTGTATATGTGCCACATTTTCCTTATCTAGTCTATCTTTGATGGGCATTTGGGTTGGTTCCAGGTCTTTGCTATTGTAAACAGTGCCATAATAAACATATGTGTGCATGTGTCTTTATAATAGAATGTTCTATAATCCTTTAGGTATATACCCAGTAATGGGATTGCTGGGTCAAATGGAATTCCTATTTCTAGGTCCTTGAGGAACCGCCACACTGTCTTCCACAATGGTTGAACTAGTTTACCCTCCCGCCAACAGTGTAAAAATGTTCCTATTTCTCCACATCCTCTCCAGCATCTGTTGTCTCCAGGTTTTTTAATGATCGCCATTCTAACTGGCGTGAGATGGTATCTCAATGTGGTTTTGATTTGCATTTTTCTAATGACCAGTGATGATGAACTTTTTTTCATATGTTCATTGGCTGCATAAATGTCTTCTTTTGAAAAGCATCTGTTGGGGCCTCCCTTTCTATCTGGGTCTCCACCAAGGTGGCTCTGAGAGAACCCAGCTGACTCAGGGACAGTGGAGCCGAGCCTGGAGAGGGAAGCGAGCCTGGGCAGCTGGAGGTGGGGACCCCGGCAGCGGAGACTGTGAAACAGCCCTGGATTGGGGTGAGCTGGATCAGGTTCTGGATCAAAGCAAGTTCGACGCAGGGACATTAGGGGGTGAGTCCACGGCACGTGGATGTGGAGGTGGCGGGCCACAGAAGGGGCAGGCACGGATGTCCACGCAGCCCGCACACTGCGACGTCTCCCGCTCACTGGGAAAGAGATGACGCAGTTGCTTGAGCATTTTTGTGAAGCAGGGCTGTGCCTGTATTTCCTTCATTCTGTCCCAAAATCCTGGGCAGGATTTTGTCCTCACTTCTCACATGAGGAAACTCAGGTTTGGAGGATTAAATGGCATGCCTGAGGCCAGGTGAGGGACTTCACGACCCCACGGCTGCCCTGGCGGCCTCCACGAGGCCTCCTAGCCTCACCTCCTCACTTGGTCGTGTTGGGCAGAGCTGGGGTCTACCCGGGTGCTGCATCTCCGGGCAGAGCTGAGGCTTACACTGCAACCTTTGGAAGCACACACCTATTTTGTGCTTCCTGCCTGCTACCTGGCTTTCATTAGCCTCTTCCATCAGGGCAGCGTGACTTCCGCCATAGTGACTTGGGTAATCTTTATAACACAGATAGCTTTTCTCAGAACCTCAAATAACTCATTTACACATTCTGGATCCGTTATGGGAAATCTGGAATAAATAGATGCCTGGTATCGCTAGGGAAATTAAACTACAGCAATATAAAGTATCTTACCCAGACTTTAACAGCCAACCAGGGAGCACATGCAGTGCGTACCCAGAAGCCAGACAGCTCGAGCCGCTCCAGCTTCTCAGCCGTGTGCCAGCTGCTCCAGGAAACACTCACAGGATGTGTCTCTGTTGTCAAGAAGCCACACGTCCCTCAGCTACAACGTGTCAAACCACTGTCTCCTGAGTGCCCATTGGGTTCAGAAGTGATCACTGGGGATGAGAGCCTTACTTAAGAATTTAACAAGGCCCAGGGTAGGGGACAGAGCTGTGCATGCTCAGAGCCACGTGGACCAGCCCTCCGTGCTCAGTCACATCTCATTCCTAAACTATGAAAGGGGTGGCGGCACCTGCTCCGTGGACTTGGAGGAACTCACAGGTAGTGTAGGTGATGGGTCCCCCGCCACACAGGACCCACCCACGTGAGCCAGCCTTCTTCTCATTTCCACACACCAGGCCAAGCAGGAAAGGGTTACAGAGGAATGGAGCCTCCTGGGTGTGGACATCTCCTTCCTAATCCCTGGAACCCGACAAAGAGGAACACTTGGGGGTTAAGCTGCAACGGGGCCAGTGCTGTCCAGTCAGCTGCCGAGACAGGCACTTCTATTTTCATGCTGTTCATACAGCAGCCACCAGACCCACGTAGCTATGAAGCACTTGAAATGCATTTAGTGGGACCGGGGCACTGACTTTAGTTTAATTTTAGTTAATTCACATTTAAATTTAAAAAGCTGAGTGTGGGTAGTGGCCACCATACTGAACAGTGAAGATAGAACCCACAGGGTATACATGACAGGTGCTCTTTAGTGTTCAGTCTGACTCTTTCTGGGTCATTGTCACTGCATGCGGGATCCCATTCCTGAAAGTCTGGCGTCTGTAGGGTTCTGCAGCTGTCAGCAGAGTTGATCAGGCCCGGCTGTTGGCTTCTGGAGCAGGTGTGCTGACTAGTGAGACCATGTGCTGAGCTGCCGCATGCCCTGTGGCATTGGGTGGACCTGTGTGTCATCTTTACTTATGTTCTGACCAAAGGAGGGAAGGTTTGAAAAAGTCATGGAAAGTGTGAAGTGTTGGGGAAATTAGTTACCGTGATGAATAGAAATTATCAGAGTGACCTAATTTTGTACCTTCCCCTTTATGTGTCTTGTGGAATATTCACATGCCTGTGGTGGGCCTGTCTCCAGTTTACAGAATTAAAAATGGGCTGGGAGGTGAGGATTTCTCCCAGGAAACAAGGAAGTAAGTGCAGGGCTCCGAGGAGCGGAGCTTCCCCAGCCGTGGAGGCCTGCTTCATGCGGGGACGTGGAGCCTGAAGTCTCCACCCTCGTCCCCTCTGTGCCTGTCCCAAAGCAGCCCTTCTCCCTCAGACTTTTTCTTTGTGAAAAATTGTTTGAATAAATTTCTTCTTCTAATTCCCTAAGATCAAAAAAAATTGTATCCTTTATGTATTTAAAGAGCAGCAGTATGAAAGTGAGTCTAGAGATCCTTACACAGTAAATGCTTAGAGAAACTTTATGTTTATGAAAACACCAGTTAGGTAAGAGGCCCTAAGCATCTGATTCCTTAAAATGCTCTTTAAGGTGGAATGGATTTCGTGAGCATCTGGCACCTTCTCTCATACTGGTATGGGTGCTTTCTATGTTCGTAAATGTCAGCATCAATTTGAAAGCTTGGCAGGCGTGACCCTAACGCTGGTGAGAAGAGAAGTCTCCTCATGCTCGCAGATCTCTCCTGGATTCCTTCTGTGTGCACACCAAGAACAGGGAGCTGGAATGACCTGATGCTGTGGGTTATGTTTACATGAACACAAAGGCATTTTGGGTGCTTTGATAGAACCCTTCTAGAGGCATTACCTTTTTACCTGTCTGGTGTGATATTGCCTGATTAAGGGACTCACTGGCAGAGCCACAGGATTTCCTGTGGTGCACCATCCACTATTGTCTGTGGGCACCAGCAGAGGGCTCCCACCCAGGTGGCGCTTTGCCATCGTCAGACTGGCAATGCTAAAGGATAAGTTGTGTTCATTTTACCAGTGTCCAGTCTGACCCCAGGCAGCAGTGGGGCTGCTCACTGGGACCACTCAACAGGACCTCATTGCAACGTCAACGCCCCCCAAGATGAAGCTGGGGCTCTTCTGGTGGGGTTTTCTTTTCCTCAGGTTTACATTCAGGAATGTCCTCAGAATTTGGCACACATTTACAAGGCCAATGGCAAACAGTGCTCAATGGCAAAGGGATTTTTCTACAAGAGTGCCCAATATTTGTGCTTGGAAGGAGGGGCTGTGAGCCTGCAGGACGGGAAGATGGAGAGGGAGAAGGGAATGCAGGACCCTCAATCCACCCGCAGTGGGTGCAGCCTGCCCTTGGGTAGTGGTTTTCAAGTTGGAACCTGGAGGGCTTGTGACTCCATTCAGTAAGCTGCTTGGCTGAGCATGTGTGTTTCCGGCACTTTCCCTGGCAGTGTTGAGGCTGCTGGTCCTGGTGGTTTCCTTCAGTGCTCTTCGGCAGCACACCTATAGGTGGAGCCCGTGAGGTTCCCATTTAACTGCTTGCAATGGACCTGCCAGTACAGAAAGCAGAATGACAGCGTTTCAGTCCCCAAGTCCCAAAGCGCCCACAGCTGCATCCCTGTGGCGGCATGAACATCATTGCCCCCATCACTTACTTAGGAATGCCAGTCTCCTTCTTTCCATCCTCCAGGGAATCCAGCCCTTTCAATCCAACTACAGACCTGTTTCTCATGGGCAACCCTGGCCTCCGCCTCAGCCTGGCCCACGGCCTCATTCAGGTTTCCCTACTCTTTTACAAGACTATTTGAAAGCCTCCAGCTTCACATTCTCAGCCACTGATCTCTCTCCTCCTGCCTGCCTCACCATGAGGGCTTTTGAAAGGCAGCTATCCCCTGTCTAGCCTGTCCTTCAGTGGCTTTAAGACCTTTCGTGGCCCTGTGTGTGCCCATTGGGGCTTTGGTTCGGGGCTTGAATAGTAAACAACCCCTGCCCCAGGCACAGCCCCACTTGTTCTCCTGCCCTGCCTTTCACATGATGTTCTTTTGCCTAGAGGCATGCCCGTTCCTCCCCATAGAAAATGTGTCTTTACCCTGCAGGGCCTGACTCAGAGTTCATGGCACTAACAGAGGAGGAGCAGAAGGTGCGTGTGCTGAGGGGACCCTGGGCACTGATCATGCCTTCCTGGGCCAGGGCCAGGGTGTGGCTTGCATGGTCTGACCTGCAGTAAGGGGCTCCAAGGGTTCTGTGCTATTGGAAGAGGGCATCCACATCCACATGGGGTGGACAGGATAGGGCTGAGCAGAGTCCCAGGTCACAGAGGCCCCCAGGTCTGCTGGATGGCCTGGAGGCTATGCTGGCTGCTGCTGAGAAGAGGACTCTGCACCCAGTGCTGCTCCCTGAAAGGCCCAGGTCTGCTGGCCCCTATGTGATGCTGCCGTCTGGCTTCCAGGTCACTCTCTGGTGTTGGACCTGGAGGTGGCCGACCCCAAAAGGGCCTGGGAAGACCCCTGGAGGCTGATTGGACCCAAGTTTCTGTGGTTTGTCCCTCCTCTCCCTCCCTCTCATCAAAGCCATGAACTTGAAGCCTGAGTCTTAGGTTGGGCTCAAAGTCAAGTGGTTTATTTGGGAAGTGAGCGAATAGTACCTGAAAGGAGGGCATGTTGTAAGGCAATTACCACCGTCACCTGGAGCTTAATCACTCGCGGATACCTAGGAAAGGTATAGATGTTACCACACCTGGGAAGTCTCTCATCAGACAATGTTATGGGTAAGACGATGTCCAGACAAAAGACATGGCGAAATTCTAGCTCTGCTACCTGTGAGTGTGACTAATTTGGAAACAGGGTCTTTGCAGTTGCAATCAAGTTAGATGGCATGAACAGAGTGAACCAAATCCAAGGACTAGTGTCCTTATAGGAAGGCATGACCCTAATGTCGGTGAGAAGAGCAGTATGTGAAACAGAGACACAGAAGGAAGCAGGCCGTGTGACGTGGCCACAGCCTAAGCCGGAAGAGGAAGGAAGGAACCCCCAGAGGCTTTGGGGCAGCACAGCACTGACAACTCCTTGCTGGTGGACTTTCAGCCTCTACATTGAGAGAGGTGAGTGTCTATTGTTTAAGCCACCCACGTGTGGCACTCTGTTACAGAGGGCTGTGCTGCATGGGCTGTCTATCCCCAGCTCCCTTGGTCCTTTGTTGATGGCTTCTATTGAGAGGATGCTCATTTCCAGGCACCTCTGGGCTCAGGCTCAGGGCAAGGCCTTTGTGCTTCTGGAAGGAGCTTCCTAGCATAGAGATGCATCCAGTGGCCACTGTAAGTTGACGGAGTACAGGGAAGGGTCTGGGAGACATAGGCAGGGCATGGATAGAAGCTGCTGTCTCTACTTGACCAGGCCCAAAGGATGTGGTCCTTGTGCCAAGCATTTGGGATAAGAGACAAGGTCTCAGGGAACAAAGAAAGGAGAGGCTTCTGGGAATGGGAGTGAGTGCAAATCAGTTACTACTTGAATATTTACCCTTAAGACACTTCCACCCCAACATCCTGCCCCAAGTCCCTAGGTGTTCATAGTTGTCCTTGCCCTTTGCTCCTGAATCTCTCCCTAATCCCCAGCACATGCCACTGCTTTGCAGCCATCTGTATACCTGATGCCTTCCCCTCTCAAATTGTCAAGCAGGGGTGAACTGCACACCTCATCTTTGTGCTCCCACATTGTTAAGGATTGGTATCTATTTTACTATTTCAATTTTAGGGCAACAAACACCCAGAGTCAGGGTGGATGATGCAAGGACCCACGGAGGGCCGTGCAGTTGATCAGGCTCAAGGTGCTTAGGGAGAGGGTGGTGGCCAGGGCTGCTCCCACAGGAAAATGGGTGCTGTGTCTGTACATGGTGCTCCTGGTGTCCCAGGCTGCGTGGCTGCCTGTTCCTCTTTCCTGTCCTGTTCTTCCTCAGTGAGGATGAGGAGCAGCTAACCCAGCTCCATGTATGTAGCTCAAGGCCTGTTCTCCCTGTTGCACTGAAGCGGAATTTTTCTCAGCCCCTTTGCTGGGCTCCCAGCAGGAGATGCCCCGTTGACTCAGCCCACCTAGCCATGCCTAAAGGCAAGCCTCTGGTGTGGATCTTGTGCTGCCACAACCATGTGCTCAGCCTTTGGCTGCAGGGAACATTCAGTGAGCGAATATGGGGTCTGGCCAGCCACTCTGAGCACAGACACAGGAGCAGGCTCTTTGCAAGGCCACACCATACCAGGTGTGTCACCCTGAGGGGAACGTGGTGGTGCCCAGACAGGGGTGCCCATGACCCCAAAGCCCCAGAGGGGGTGTTACAGTGTGCTAATTAGCTGTTTTAGTTCCACAGATGAATGGCAGGGTGTTAGCAGCTCAGTCAGCCCCTTGCCCAACTCTGGCCCACTGTTCTGGGACTGGCTTGGCCACGCTGCTATTTCTGTTGCATAGGGTAGCTGTCCTCTGCTGTGAGGACAGAGGAACACAGTGCTACAGCCTTTCTGGGTACCCATGTTTGGTGGGTCCCAAGCTCTTGTCCCTCATCCAAGAAGAATGAGGTCATGCCAACAATTGAAAGGTGTTGAGGGCAGAGAGTTTTATTGAGCAACAAAAAGTTCTCAGTGGAGAGGGAAGAGGAAGATGGCCTCTCACCCAAAGGCAGGTTGTCTGCCCCAGTGTGGCTGAGTCTGGGGTTTTTACATACACGGGATAGAGGAGATACAGGCTGAAGCTAGTATTGGAAAAGGCAACATTTGATTATTCAGAAAGAACCAATTGGGAAAGGGTGGGCAAACAGGAACTGAAGTTCTCACTCTGGATCGTGGGTTTAATCTGGAACCAGCAGTCCAGGGTGTTTTGGCTTGAAGGTGCAATTTCACCAGGGAGCTGCCTCTATCTGCCTAGGCATTTGACTGCCTGCTGTCACTATCAGCACTGGTACCTGAATAGGCCATCCTCCCAGTCAGAGCCACCCTCCTGCCTGCACTGGAACCAAGAAAGTTCCCAGGAAGATTTAATCTTGATTTTTATTTTTCTGTTTCCCATTCAAATCATGAAGTTATCTTTTTAAGGCTACTTAGGTTCTAAGTCTCAAGATAAAATGTCTCTTCCTAAAGCACAAACCCCATCACCTCTCTTCTTCCTAACCCCAGAGAACACCCTTAACAGTGATATACTGCTCTGCTGGATTTCATAAGGAGATATCCCTGGAATGCATCTGGGGGAGTTGTGTACGTTTTAACCTTTCCTTCTGTTTTTTTTTTTTTTTTTCATATTTCACAATTACTATTTTTTAATTTTTATTCGTTATAAAAATTAACATTCACACAAGCAGGCATGCATCTAAAATCCATCAGCCTTCAGAGACACAGCACACTATAGTCACAAAGTCTTTGGTCTGGGATCTGAAACCTTGTGGGAAAGCCTGTCCCCACCTCTGGCTACCATGTGACCCTGAGCAAATTGCCCCCATCCCTCCCCAGGTTCTTTGCCTGTTGGTGGGTGGGGTGGTATATATCCCATTCACTTCATTCTGAAGATCAAAGGAGAGGTCATATGTAGCAGGAATTTCAGCTATCTGGCATTTGGTGCTTCAGTAAACACCTAGAATATTAGACATGGCCAGCATTCTACATAAATTCACTCCACTCCACACATGTGTGCAGGTCCCGAGAGACTGAGGGGGATACAAACTCTTACCAACATGAAACCTTTTAACTGTCTGGAGGATATTTAATCGAGTGAAGCAAGACCTTTTTCACATGTTGTCTCTGCCTTGCAGTTTACTGCTATCTGAATAAAAGTTTATAAACTTTGCATGGCTAACAGAGAAAAACAGCAGGAGCCTTAAAGAAATCTCCCTTTGCGGCAGCTGCGGTGGCCCTTGGACGTCGGCACGACAGACGATGCTGTAAGAGGCGGAATCATCAGCACTGAGGGTCCTGGCATCCAGCAGTCTCAGGCAGTCGTGGACTTCATTGCTCCTTTTTGCCACTGGCTCTGGGACCTCAAGCAAATCACTTCATTTTCCTTTCCCTCAATTTTCACAGCTTTAAGGTGGGATCAATACCAGTTCCTGCCTGACAAAGTAAATTGGGAAGTTTGAAACAAACATCCTCTCATACTCTGAGCTTAAGTACCAAGGCAATACACTGTAGGCTGTCCCAAGAGCACCTCACAAAAGCCTCCCTCCCGTTCGCCTCCATCACCGGACTTTGAGCTCCCTCCCACCTCACCTGAGAACCGTGAGGGTAGAGCCATGTCCTGGGGTATGGCTCCCCACAGTCCCTAGAGGAGGTCTTCGCGCACAGCCTCAAGATCCCCTTGGCTGCCCTCCTCCCTGGCACTCCATCCTGTGCTGGGGCCTTCTCCTCCCAGCTGCACACATCTGCTGGCCCCAACATTTCTCCTGCAAGGAGATTCAGGTCTTTCCCCAGCAGGGTTACCCTGACAGCCTGTGAATGCACACCTATGGTCTGAATTCTCCTGTCAATTCTGTTAATCCTCCTTTGCTTCGGGGATCCTGCAGGTAGATTTGGATCCAGATCCTGTCTGCTTGGCTTCTTCCTCACCAAGACAGTGGAATGAAGTTGACTTTCTTGGAAAGTCAATCTGCCAAGAGAGAGCAGATTGTTGAAGATGGGAGCAAGTGGTGATGCAGAATGTACCAGACCCACAAGTGCCAGGGGCCAGTCCTTATCTGGGCTGAATTCCAGGAGAGATGGCTTGTGGGCCAGAGGTAGATGGTCTGGGATGGGCTCACTGGTCAGCCCCAAACAGACCTCCTCAGAGAGTGCCCTCTGGACCAACACTGTCCCCATGACAGCTGCCCTCTCCTCCTCCTTAAGTCAAAAATGTCAGCCAGCCCACCCCAAGATATGAAGAAGCCAGTTTTCTTAAAAAGGTGACTTGCCTTCTTCTACAGTTTTCTTCCAATATTGTTCAGAGAGCCATCAAGCCCCGCTGAACCCAGATTCCTGCCATAAAAAGCCTTCACTTTTGCCCCCACATATGACCTTCAAAAGACAGTTTGCCTGTTTTGCAAGTGAAGACTTAGCTTGGAGGGTGTTCGAATAATACTAAACATAAAATGGCAACAGCAATAGTAACAGTGATAGTGGCCAGGGCTGCCCTCCTGTGTGGCCTCCCCTGAGCCTGGCACATATGCCAGTCCCTTTGATTGCCCCAGTCCCTGAGGTCAGTCTTGTGCTCACTGTCTCCTGCTCACAGGACATCCCAGGATGGAGCAGGACCCAGCCGGGGTGTGAGTGCAGGCCGGTGTCCCAGGCAACCTCCCACCACACACATGTGCCAGGCCTCAGGGGCTAATGGCTCATGGGGGCACTCACCGTGGAGGACTTGAGGGGGCCCGGCCTGTGTGCCAGGTGCAATCTGTTCCTGCCCCACTTCCTACCCCTCAGCCAGCAGCGTCCACAGGAAGCTGGGATGGACCGTCCGCCCTCTGCTGACCAAACCCCCCCTGCCAAGGTGCCTCTCTGCCTTTCTACTGGGGAGCCTCCTCTGCACAGGTGTGAGCTTGCTTAGCCAAAGTGCAAAGCACCTGGATTTTATGTGCCGGGGACAACCTTCAACTGAGGATAAGCGGGAGTCCTTGGATAAATCAACATGACTTCCTCACCTTGTGGGGACAATTTTGAGCTGCGTCCTATGCGGTTCCTCAGAGGTCCCAGCAAAGTTGAGCCCCATTGCCCATGGCAGTAACAGGTTCACCAACACAGCCTTCCCTCTCACTCTCCGCACCCCTCATTCCCAGGATTCCCCAACCCCCACCCGCTTGCCCTTACCACCAAGAAACTATCTGCTTATACATCCTGGTGTTTGCTTTTAGGGGAATTCACATTAAGACATTTATCTATGTAAAACATGATCTGGTTATGATATTAGAATTGTGTGTGACTATTTACCCTATAGCTGCCTTGTATTTAAATAGCCAGTTGTCATAGGTTCTGATGTCTATAAAAACATTAAAAGTCCCTATTTCCATGGTCATCCATTACACTTAGTATCATGGAACTAGAATGTTTCCTAGGCGTAATTTGGTTTAGTGATGTTTAATCTTGTTTAAGCCTCATGTCCCTTGGGAAATTTAAGGAAAGCTATAGACCCACCCTTGGAAAACTGGTGATGCATACAATACTGCCTTAAACTTCAGGGTGTTCTTGGAACATTTAGATCCAAGCAGAGGTGTGCCTGTGCTTGATTCCCCTGACTCTGGTCCAACTTCTCAGTGCACAGATGGGTAAACTGAGGTCTGGGTTGGTGAAGAGCCTGCCCACACCACCCAGTCAGTGAGCTGATGTGAAGTCTCTTGACTCCCAGTCCAGCCATCTTTCCACTCCACAGCATCCGCATCACCACCTTTATTTCTGTCTGTTGTGTTCTTACAATCCAGTAAGCCAGGCGCTGTAGTAGTCCCAGCTACTTGGGAGGCTGAGATGGAGGACCTCTCAAGCTCCTGAGTTCAAGGCCAGCCTGGGCCATGTAGTGAGACCTCCCCCATCTCTAAAAATAAAAATAAAAACAACTAACTGCACAATCATAAAGCAATTTCAGCATCATCAGTATAAGTTTATTACACTTTATTGATCATGATAAATATATGCATATTCTCTGCCCAGCTTCCCTTTTGAGTGTGCACTTCAGCTCCTGAGCAGTATTTCACACCTCAGCCATTATCTTATTATTGTTACAGCCCCGCCCGCATTCACTCGCATCCTTCCTGCCTCAATTAGCCCCACAGGCCTCTTCTTTACCTGCTCAATTATTCAGCTCTTAGCTCTGCTCAGATACATTTTCAGTGTGTTTTTATCTCCACCCTCCACATTTTCTGCTCTTCTGGGTTCATCCTGTTTATTTTTTTTTAAAGTTATTATCTGTTATTTATAACCCACACTCCTGGCAATTTCAGGATGGTTTTCTTTGCAATGATGAAAGCTTAGATTAGGATTCTGAGGAAACTCATTTTTAACCCTTCTTAAAAACTGTCTCTGGGAATACTTTTCTCTGAATGAGTTTGCTCTCCAAGCATCTAAGTCAGGCCTCAGAGTCCTTTAGCTTGCTTTCTACAAAGACGATTGCTTTTTATAAATCACTAATTATATTACTTCTCATGTCACTGCTATTCAAGTTTCTTGTTTTTGTTTTTGTTCTTGATTTTGAGCAGTCCTTCTCTGCTGATGTGTATAAAGTGTTGTTTTACCTTGAGATTCAGGTGCATGACAGATGACAACTAGATATTCTTCATCCCCTACTGAGGCAGGTGAGGAGGGTCACCCCACCGCACTGGCTCACACTGAACTAATTCCCTTGGGAACTTTAGGACAAGGTTAGTGTTTTCCAAAGGTGAGAGGGGGAAAGCATGAGAGGAGGAGGTTAGGAATGGAAGTAGTATCTGTGTGGATGGGAATGCTTCGCAGTCAGCAGCTTGTGTAACACGGGGTCATGGAATTCTGCCTCACCACAGTGATGTAGCGACTTTGTAACTTTGGCCCACAGAGCTTGAACATGGCGTCTTGGAGCTGGAAAGGAAATTGGAACCCCTGCCACCCGCTGGATTCTTGCAACCTCTCTAGAACTCTCTGCTAGCAGACTGGCCAATCAGCTCGTGTTTGAACCCTTTCAGGTGGCCTTGGACCTATGATGTGTTGGAAGCAGAGGGGTTCAGAGCAGACCAACAACAAGGACATGACACTGACTGCTAATCAGAAGTGCAGAGAACCCCCATCCCCCAAGGCAAGGGAAAAGAGGTAAGGAGGGGAGGACTGTGCGTGAGGCTTCAGGTCGGGCTGGAAGGACGTTAATGCCTGGGTGTCTCAACTCCATAGCGAATTCTGAGTCAGAGTTGACCACTGAGAAGTAATTGATCCTAGTTAGTAGGAGGCTAGAGGGATAAAAACGAATATTTAAAGACAAAAGAAAAAGCTGAATAAGAAAAGAGAAAAATGAACAGATAGCTTTAGAGCACCGACTGAAGTTGGGGTGATTTTGTGGCTCTGATCTGTACAGTTACGGGGCTTTTCTCCAAAATAAGTGACCACAACCCAGGGTAGGGAGTTTTTTAGGGGCAGAAGGAAAATGGTACAAAGGGAATCAAAAGTGCTTATGATTTATTAATTTAAATGATTGACTGTTCAGTAGAGTCCAGATAAGAAAAGAAGAAAGTCCTGGAGCATTTGAAGATGGAAAACCCAAGATAGTGAGTAACCAGATATCTCAATGAGATCACAGAAAACTTGTACAAGAATGTGAGAGAGAAAAAGCCAGGAAGAGAGATGCTTCTTCAAAGAGCCGAACTTCGGTCTATGATATCGTCAGCAGAGCCCTGCTGAGTGTGAACACGTCTTGCCTTTATTTGTGTCACTCAGTGTAAATACATTTGGCCTTTTTTTCTTTTCAAAAGAATAAGATTCCCAATTGTTTGGGGGTTTTTTTAGTTTATTTATTTTGTCTTTTGAAAATTGTCTTTCCAACACTGTTTGATATCTTTTTGGAAAAGTGTTACCCATGCAAGTGTTAGAAATCACATATATAGGAAAGAGTAACAATAAAAGCAACAGAAATCAGAATGGCATCTAGGTGAAATGAATGCCTGTCCTGAATGGAATTTTGAAGTGGTCACTTCCTGTTGAACAAGGGGAGGGGAGACATATACTGTACCTCACGCCACCTTACACTTGGTACAGCAGGGACAACACGACAGCAATAAAATGAAGACCAGCAAACTCTGGTTCCTGTTCATTGAGAGCAAAAACAAAAATGAAACCCTGGCACCCCGGCCTTCCCGCAGCATGTCCTCTCATCTGTTCAAGTCAGCCAAGTGCTGACTAGCAGCCAGGACTGGTCACCTCCCGGCCCTTCCCTTCTACGACCTGAAGCTTGGAGCTGGCTCCTGCACTGCACTAAAGGTTCTCCTGCTCTGGCCCCTGGGTCACCACAGGGAGTGCAGCTGCTGGAAAGCATTGTTTCTTTGCTCATCCTCAGTGCAGAGTCATCTGATGGGCTCAGACTTTTCTATCTCTTTCTTTTGTTTCAATTTCTTTTCCTCCACAGTCCATGTTCCCTGAGAATTTACCAAACTTTCTAGAGCCTATTTCTGGACAATCTAAATTAAGCTGCACCCAGCCCTGCACCCAAGACAATCCCGTTGCTCTTGTGAAACTCCAGCCAGCCTCAAAAACTGAGTCTAGACTGCTGGATGTGATTCTTCTCCCCTGAGAGTGAATTCGTTCCACTCACAAGCACAGTTGCAGTCTGGCCAGAGTCTTTTTCCTGAAAACCTGATTCTGAATAGGCCTTGGTTCTAAAGCCCAGTCATCAGCTTCCCCAGGTCCAGCCATCTTGACATAAACATCAGTTCCAGAGCACACCTGCGAACTCTGCTGCTGTGGAGCTTCCAGAAAATGTACACACACCTCTTTTCTATTCGTTGGTGATGGCCTGGATAAAGGCTAGAAGAGAAATGGTATTTTCCCGAAGTCTTACCTGATCTAGGATTTTAAGAATAATCTCCAGACATTCTAGAGCTCTTGACACAGCCCTGGAGCCATGGCTGTGGTCCTTCACAGGAGAAGCGAACACAGCTGCTCAGAGACTGTGGCTGGCCCCCTGGTTTCAGTGGTCATGTTGACATTCTTCAGTCTTCTCAGCATTACTTCTTGCCTCCACTGCTGCTCACGTGACCACGGTCTCCAACTGACCGCCCAGGTGCAGGCTCGAGCTGGGTCAAGTGCCCCTCACTTCTTCCCCCAGCCCCCAGGTTCTCTGACCCAGCTGCATGGAATGCACAGAATGTACAGGACGCCCACTAGACCCTCAGTGCATTCAATGCAGAAGTGCTAGGCTGTGTTCCAGTCACTACAACTGTGTAACAATTATCTCAAGGCATAGTAGCTTAAAATAACCATGTTCCTTTTGATCAAGAGCCTGCAGTCTAGCAGCCGATGCAGAGTCGGCTGGGACCTCAGCTGGAGATACCTGTCAGAACACCTACACCTGACCTCTCCTTGCTTGAGCTTCGTCACAGCGTGGTGGCTGGGCTCCCAGGGCGGGGAGAGAAAGAGACAAAGGCATATACCGTTTATGAACTGGCCTCACAAGCCATCCAGCATCATTTCCACAGCATTCCATTGGTCAAAGCTGCCACAAAGTCCCACCAGGTTTTGAGAGAAAGAACATAGGCCCGGCCTCTTGATGGGGAGTAGCAAGGTTTTGAAAGAGCAAGTGGATCCAGAAATTTTGCTGTGTCACTTTTAGAAAATAAAATCTACCACGAGGAGTTAACGCATGATAATGTAACCCTTGATCAATGGGGAGCAAAAGCACTGGAAAATCTTTCTCCTTGTCTTCTCCTGGAAGGTGGTCCTGAGGAGGAGATTCGGCGGCATCCACCCACAGTAGTAGTCGCCCCTTGCATGATGAATCTTAGCATTAGTATCTCCCCCTTCCATGCCCAATACTTCTGACACTCCATTTAAGGTCACACTTCCAAATAAAGTATGCACACATAAGCCTTTGTCCCAGACATTGCTTTTGGGGAATCATAAGCTCAGGCAATTGGTACCACGTGCGTCCCTGGAGAGCAGTCTCAGGGTTAGTTTTTTGTTTTGTTTTGTTTTGATTTTTTTTGAGACAGAGTCTTCCACTGTAGTCCAGGCTGCAGTGCAGTGGTGCAGTCTTGGCTCACTGCAACCTCCACCTCCCGAGTCCCAGTTCAAGCAATTCTCCTGCCTCAGCCTCCTGAGCAGCTGGGATTATAGGCACCTGCCACCACGCCCCACTAATTTTTGTATATTTAATAGAGACGGGCTTTCATCATGTTGGCCAGGCTGGTCTTGAACTCCTGACCTCGTGATCCACCCTCCTTGGCCTCCCAAAGAGCTGGGATTACAGACGTGAGCCACCTTGCCTGGCCAGGATTAGTTTTTAAGGCTGGGTAAGTCAACACGCAGGCATCACGAAGGACCCTGTTTGTAGTTATTGGCAGTGATAACTTTGGCACGGGCAGCATCAGTTAGTAAGGCTATGGCTGATTGATATGAGGTACAGATTGAAGGTGCAGAGGAACAGGTTTGCTTGTTAATGAGGTGGGTGAGCAGTGTGGGGATAGTGATAAAGCTAAAATCTGGGGAGTCAGTTGGCTTTTGAAACTGAGTTAATAAACTTGGAAGAGATAGGCTCAGATCCCCCATCTGTCAACTCCAGGCATGTCTGAAGGACTGAGGGCTCATCCCCAGAAGCTGCAAGATACACACCCCCACATTTCTCCTGGGTTAAAGGTCGGGGCCCTTATAGAGATGAATGGGAACTGAAAACACAGAATAGAAACTGGTTGTGAATGAGCCTGGAAATCCGACCTCCAGAGCTCCCTGAATCCTTTGTGCTGGTAGATGAAGGCACAGCTCTGATGGAAGAGAAAGACCTCTCCTCGTGTGGCAGTGGGGAGGGGAGGACTTGTCAACATGCAGTCCTTACCCATGGGCAGGAACTGAACTTCAGTGAGGGACCTTGTGCAGCCCTTACCCATGGGCAGGGGCTGAACTTCAGTGTGGGACCCTGTGCTGGGACAAGGCACAAGGACATGCACAGGTATGAGCTGGAGGTGTGGAAACTGCCCTGGCACAGAAGCGAGGAAGGCTTTAGATATGCAGGGAAGCCCAGAGAGCACTCCGTCCACTGAGCAGCAGGGGAGCCTGTGAGCAGACCCTGGCATGGCACTGGCTGTCCTGAGAGGCTGGGGTCAATGGGGAGAGACGCTGCCAAGGGCCAGTGAAAGGGTTTGTGGAGTAACCAAGGCCAGAGGTGAGAAGGGAATGATTAACCACAATGGGAAGCGAAGCCAGAAAGAGAACTAGGAATGCTGACTAGCAAAGATCCATGGGATAGAAGGGAAATTAACTATTTCCTCACTGATCAGTTCACAGACCCAGAACCCAGCACGGAAGGGAATGACAGGCCCCATGAGACAGGACATGCAGAGTCTCCCAGGCGTAGGTGGTGGCTACCCCTGCAGTCCATCCGCACTGTGCACGGGTGTTTTAAGGACTGTGACCCATCAGAGACCTGAGGTGTCATCACGCACCAACAGTTGGAGGGAGGCTCACGGAGGTCAGGTGATAATGGATACCCATTGGAGCTCACACCACACAGGGCCTGCAGGCTGCAGCAACTTCCCTCACCCCAGAACGAAAGGGTGATGATAAGTACACTCAGGACCCGAAAGAACTTCACATCCACCCCTTGTCTTGTGGAGGAGGAATCATAAGAAACGGAAAGATGAAGTGGAAACCCGCAAACCACCACCAGGCCCTCATTTGGGTCCAAAGTAAATCAGAATTTAAATCATATTCTGAGGGGGTCCAAAACCATGTGAGGGAAGCAGGAAGCAGTAGGAGGGAGGCACTGGCCTGTGATGCTTTGGCACAGAGGCCTCAGATGACACAGGGTCCTGATTCCAGAGGCAAAGGGCCCTGGCCTTGAACGCTGCCTCCAGGAGGTGGGGCATGGGGGACTCCTGCAGAGAGAGGACCGGCCTTGAGCAAGGCACCTTCCCTGGCCTGAAGGCAGTCCCAGAAGGCCTCAGCTGTGAGCCGTGGGCAGCCACCAGTCCGGCTGCTGGGCCTGCGTCCAGAAGAGGGTCTGAGTGACATCCAGCATCCAGGCCCCCTGCAAATGCCCGGAAGTCCCTGGGGAGAGGGGAAGCAGGTGAACCTTGGCTCCATCCCCGGTTGTAGGGTCCGTGGCAACTTGACCCCGTTGGGCTTCCAGAATGGACTAGAGCATGATGTGCATTGAAACTGTGATCCATTGTGATGCTCAATAAATGGTAACTCTTCATTACTAATGTTTTCACTATTATAACTCATACAAAAACACTCTAGCAGAGGGCCAAGGAACCTGGAGCAGGCTCTCATCTTCCGCAGCAGCCAGGGCTGGGTGACGCACTTGGGCTGCAGATGTGGCTGAGGAGAGGGTCTCCAGTTCCCGCCTGCTGGATCTTTCTGGAAACACACACAGGCACACACATGCTCTCACACACACTCTTCCTCTCTCTTCTTACTTTTACTTTGATTCATTCTGTCAAAAACTGGCAAGAAAAAGAAGCTGGAAACAGCTTGAGTTTTGTAATGCACCAGAGTGCCTGTTAGGAGCTGTTAGGGGTCTTTTCTTTCCCAATACCTTTCCCAATCTGAGAAGAGGGTCTGCAAACCATGTCTGTGACCACGGCTATCCTGGAAGACTTGGACTTTGACAGCTGCTGTGTGGGGTCTGCAGTCCTGTTTCAGAGCAGAGCATCCTGGCAGGGCTTGACGGGGTCCCGTCTCACACTTGCACGCTTTCTCCTTCATCCTATCTCTTTGCCAACCCTTCCTTCCTTCAGTCTCCCAGCAAATTGCATTACGTGTGTATAGAGTATGTCCATGTAGCTCCCCACACTCTCACCATTACACATCTGGGTCTTTCTCCCGGGTGGAGTCCAGGGCAACCCAGAAGTTTCAAAAGTCCTCAGGCAGTGATAGTGGGGAGAGGGCGGGTCAACGCTGAGACTGTTCCAGGCTGCTTCCTGGGAGCCCTGTTGGAATGAGGCTGGCTGACACTGTGACAGCCCTATGAGCACGCTCTATCACCCTCCTGCCCTTCCCTGGCTACCCCCACCCCACCCCTGTGCTCCCTGGGAGCAGCTCCCAAAGACATCCCCTGCTTCACATCCTCATACCAGGGTCTGCTTCATATCAGACCAAACCAAGACAGATGTGTTTGGGACAACTGGACGCATGGATATTGGCCTTAATTTTAAAGAGCCTGAGGTGTAGAAAGCAAATAAGAAGGCACAAAGGCATCTATAATGTAAAACAAACCCTGATTAAAAACAACAGGGTCTAAAAGAAGACAAAATCCCCACAACTGTAGTTACCTGGGACTTTTTTCAAATCAGAGAAAAAACTGAACACCATAAATTGACAGTCTGTCTTGTGAACATGCAATAATGCTCACCTTGTGTACCAAGACAGCACAGTTTTCACAACAATTTCACATCTTCAAATGATTTGGATCTTTACAAAAGCTTGGACAAGTAGAGTGGATGTGATGGAGCCCATTTCACAGATGAAGAAATGGAGAACCAAAGCCCCAAAGAAAGCTGGAGGCCCAGCCGGACCTGGACCCCATGGGCCGTCACCCCACCCAGCCACTTGTGTGGTCTAGGTCCAGCCACCTCCTCCAGAAAAGCAGCCCATCCCCCAGGATAACACGTTCTCCAAACCTTTCCACCTTTGTGTCTACATGTGATTTAGGCACTTTTGTTCTTCTTTTTTTTTAATGATGAACACATCATTTCAGGAATATCTTGACAGGATATTCCCCACTTAATAGCTGCAGGGACTCATGTTCCCTGCCCAGCACCTGGTCCTGCTTCTTCTGGTGCATTGGCAGAGGAAGAGGCGCATTCCCTGTTGATTCTGTGCTGCCCACGCCTGGCCTGTTCCCCAACCACATAGGTCCTGGTGTGGGCTTTTTAGACTCTCACCTCTTCCACCCTTTCTCCTCCTTGCCCTGGTTTGCAAACCCTCCCTTCCTTTGTTACTCAAAGTAGCAGAAATGCATGACACTGGAGGTCGTAGAAGTGGGTTAGACTACATATAGAACAGGAAAATAACAGAACGTGTGCACTACCATCACCGTTCTATAAAATTCCTCAACGCTGCGAGCTGTGGGGATTTTCCAGGCTTCAAGGTGCGGAGGCATGCCTTCCCACGGATGGGCCCCACTTCTTTTGCTAAAGCCTCTTCTGCCTCCTGCAAACCTTTTCCTCTCAAGCTGCTTGGAGACCATTTTCAATTTAACATAATTTTCTTTTTCACAGCAAATTACCTGTGTGTGTGTCTCACTCTTCCCCCTCCTGCTGGCGCCCACACTCTCCTGTTACAGCATCAAAAGCTCCGCAGGGGCTCTCCAAATGCAAGGAGAGTTGCTCTTGCCAAGAGACCTGCAGTCTTTTAGGACCGTTCACACTGCAACCAGTTTTCCAAGACAAGTGTGGGCTGCACTGTCCCATCTGATCCCTCCCAGCTGTCTCACACCATCAGGGTGCACACCTGGGCCTTGGACAAACTCCCATCCAGACCCCAGTGCACCCTCTTCTTCTCACACTGCACTCAGGACTTTCTGTTGTCACTTGCTGTCATCAAGGTAAGTGCTAATCTTACCTTGTCTGGTATGAGTTGTCCCCATAGCTCAGGTCCTGGTGGTCTTCCCTGTCTTCTTGTGGGCAGGGTATACAGAGTTTGCCATTGGCCCTTAGAATGCCTGCCAGGCACTGGGCACCCACAGCAGGATGAATTGGGACTATGAATCTCAGCCCGAGTGGAGGGCTGAGTCTCCAAAGATCACACTGCATGCCATTCCACATTCCTCACAAGCGACTGGTTACCATTCTCCACAGTGTTTTGGAAATTTCGGCAAGAGGTTTTACCTTAATATCTGCAATAATCTTTTATACCAAAACATTTTGAATTGCCATTTTCTCTCCTCCCTTTAAAGAAATGTGAGCTGTCTAAGATACCACTGAAAAATGATACAACACCCCTATCCCCAAATATGGAGATTGTTTCATGCATATGACACTTAGGGGCAGATTGGAAAAATAATAACCAAAATTCCTTTGCGAAAACATCAAAGCCTCCAAAAGCAAAATATACATTTTAATCTCTGCTAGCAATGTCACTAGTTCTCTGCAGTCCAAATGTATAACGCTGGGGCAATAACACACATAATGCAACCGCCCAATCCTCTAGGTTCTCTCCAGGGTGCTAATATAACAATAGAAATCATTTGATCTGGTAGAAAAAGGGAGGTGAGGATTTTTTCACTCAGGCATCTGAACTCCACACATCTCCAAAGGAAGCAAAGCAACATCCTATCCTGATACCATTAAACCCCAAGCAAGGGATGCCCAGGGAGCCTGTGACGGGAGCTCCTTGGAGGTGGAGACCGGTGCAGCAGGCAGCACCGCAGCAGACCTGTCCACAACCCCAGGGCGTCTCCCGTTTCTCATTTTTTATATACTGAGATCACACATATGGCATTCAAGAGTCTCGACGTCCCAAGTATAAAGAAAATATCTATCTCTATATTTATATCTATCCATCCATCAATAATGACCATTATGTATTCTATTCATTTGTGACAGTTTCACTTGAAACTGTGGCTGTGAGCCCTGAGTTGTGGCATCATTGAGCCAAATGATAAGGAAAATGGTTTACCCAAAGCTTGCAGAAAGGGCTGCTACATTTTTAGTCTTACTCTGGGGGTCTTCAAGATATTGGAAAAGGACAGATAGATTGTTGGGGTTTTCAAGGTAGCAGATGGCACCTGTTGAGGGAGCACTAACAAGGGGCCTTGAAGGGGCGGGTGGCGATTGGTGATTGAAGGCTTTTGTGTGTCTGCTTCTACAGACACTGTGCAACAGAGGTGCATGTGTGTCTCCAGGGAGAGGTTGGAACAAGATTATATTCTCCAGGGGAAGTTCCAGTAGCGGCTGAAAGTGTTCAGATATGGAAAGGAGGGTGACGCTCAAGTGGAAATAAGGTACACTGAGATGGTGACCCAGGGCCAAAGGCAAAGGCCACAGTCACTGAACATTTCAAAACGGTCTCTTTTTTTTTTTTTTTTGAGACAGAGTCTTGCTCTGCAGCCCAGGCTGGAGTGCAATGGCACGATCTTGGCTCACTGCAACCTCCACCTCCCAGGTTCCAGCGATTTTGCTGCCTCAGCCTCCCGAGTAGCTGGGACTAAAGGCATGCACCACCACACCTGGCTAACTTTCTGTATTATTAGTAGAGATGGGATTTCACCGTGTTAGCCAGGATGATCTCGATCTCCTGATCTCGTGATTCACCTGCCTCAGCCTCCCAAAGTGCTGGGATTATAGGCATGAGCCGCCGCCCCCCGGGCTCAAAACTGCCTCATTTGTGTTGCTCATTCATGTGTTCTTGGAGATAGCCTGCTTTTCTTTGATGTGCACTTTCCCTATCACTGATAATTTGAAGGACCCTGAAGGACTCCTTTCCATGGATCAGTGCCTCTCATAAGTCTTTAGGTCACCCACTGATACACTGTCTATGTCTGGGGTCTCCTTAAAGACATGTTTTCACTCTCTTCTAGCAGAGATCTCTATTAAGGAATTTGGGTTGTTTTGGGAAGTCAATTTAGAGATATAGAAATGGGAGGAAAATGGGACATATGTTACAATATAACACAATTCGGAGGGCAGCTCCTTGGGGCCGGTCTTGAGTTTTTCTATCACGTGCTCCTACAATGAAGATGGATGCCAAGGAGCCAAAGAATTCTACCCAAGGCTCTGTGGGCAAGGCTCTGGTCTTGTCTATGTCATCCCACAACTGCAGGGAGGACAAGGTCAGCAGGTGAGTGTTGGCGTATGATTTTTAATGTGCCCACACATCCAAGTTCTTGTGTTGAGCAACTGAAGACAGGGAAGAGATAGGAGATCTTGCCATGTCCCAGAGCAGTTCTTTAAGGCACCACACCAGCACAGCCATTTTTAAAGGCTCCACTGAAAACTTAACAAAGATCAGGTACAGAAGTGACAGCTCTGCAACACATTTAAAAATCTAGCATTCCTTTAAGACTTTAAGCCTCGGTCTGATGTTTCCTTCCTCTTTGAACCTTGTAGCACTCCTGGCTCTAGAATGAGTATTCTTATACATAGACGCATTGTTTGGCCAAGAGGAATCCTTCCTCGGTCATACCCAGTTTCTTCCAGTTTGATGAATGTGAAAGGAAGCAAACAGGACATTTCAACACCCTTGCAGGAAAGAGTATCATGGCTGATGAGTGACGAATAGCGTGGGCACAGGAGCATGGGTGTGATTACACATAGGCCTGGAGTCTCTTCCATTTCTAATGAGCAGCACTGGGGTCTGAATTGGAACACCAGGCTCTATACTGGGTGGTGTCATTTATAAACTGTGTGGCTTCAGGAAGGACTCACAAACTCTCTGAAATCCTTCTTTTCTACCTAAAATGAGCTCTTAATGTCTCTACCAATTCTAAATGTCTCTGACTGTAATTCCATCAAGTTTGTGTCATTCTCCTCTCTCAGTGGAAAGAGCTCTAAAAGCATCCTTATTTCCTAATGGAATCATTAGGCTGAGTTTATCAAGAGCAAAATTTTGAATGTCTTTTGGTTACTAAGAAAAGTAAAACTAATGGCATCTACTTAAGGCAACTGGATCCAGGCCAAAGTTAAAAATTAGGATGGATCATTTTCTAACAGCCATTCAAAACCATATATGGTTAATTCAGAAACAAATATTCTGAATTCTAAATAAATTAACAATTTCAGGATCCCCTGCCTGTACTGTTGGCATGGAAAACTGGCATGGAGCTTCTGGGGAAGGAAGGAAATATTGAAAGAGAGCGAGAGAAAGAAAAAAAAGGAAAGGAGGAAGACTGGAAATGCAGGCTCAGAGGAAAAAAATTCGAACAGCTAAGCAGCTACTCAGTAATCTCTCTAGGCAACTGAAAATGCTCAGAGTTCATTTGAGTTTCTTGCAAAGCTTGGGTAAATTCTTGGAGAATACTTCTAATATAGCATTGGCAAGAAGTCTCAGTTACCAATCTGCCACATCAACACACCATCCCCTTCCAAATGACACATGGTCAGTGACATGCAAAAGAAATAACATATAACTGTCCATTCAGAGTGTTCCTTATAGCTGGCCATATTGACCAGTTATTGTCATAATTATTCCATGTAACAAATGCTCCAAAATTCAGGAGCTGAAAGCAATCACTGTTATTACTACGGCATCTATGGGGCAGTGGAGGTCTGGCTGATATAGGCTGGGCTTGCTTCAGGGTTCTGGAGCAAGGGCTGCTTGATTTCAGATCGTACTGTAGGTCATTTGGGGAGGCTCTGCCACACATACTTTCCAGCCTTCTTGTACCAGCAGTCTGGCAGGGGCATATTCCTCCCTGTGCCAGAGGCATGAAGGTAAGTGAAAAATAAGTAAGGCCATAGGACAGGCCATTTTACCACTTCCCATAGGCTGAAGTGAATCCCACAGTGGACATGCACGCCGTCACTTCTACTCACTTCCCATTGGCTGAAGCGAGTCCCATGGTGAACACACACACTGTCACTTCTAACCACTTCCCATTGGCTGAAGCAAGTCCCACGGTGAAGACGCAAGCTGTCATGTCTACCCACTTCCCATTGGCTGAAGCGAATCCCACAGTGAACACGCACGCCGTCACTTCTACTCACTTCCCATTGGCTGAAGCGAGTCCCACGGTGAACACGCACGCCGTCACTTCTACCCACTTTCCATTGGCTGAAGCAAATCCACAGTAAACACACACGCCATCACTTCTACCCACTTTCCATTGGCTGAAGTGAGTCCCATGGTGAACACGCACACCATCACTTCTGCCCACTTTCCATTGGCTGAAGTGAATCCATGGTGAACACACATGCTGTCACTTCTACCCACTTCCCATTGGCTGAAGCGGGTCCCACGGTCAACACGCACACCATCACTTTTACCCATTTCCCATTGGCTGAAGCAAATCCACAGTGCGCATGCACACTGTCATGTCTACTCGCTTCCCATTGGCTGCAGCGAGTCCCATGGTGAACACGCACACTGTCACTTCTAACCACTTCCCATTGGCTGAAGCAAGTCACACTGTGAATACGTACGCCATCACTTCTAACCACTTTCCACTGGTGGAAGCCAGTATCATGGTGAACAGGCATGCTGTCACTTCTACCCACTTCCCTTGGCTAAAATGGGTCATGAAGATGAACACAAAATCCGAGAGTGAAAAATACATTCTGTTTAGTTTAGCAGAAGAAACTTTATTTATTTATTATTTGTGCAAATTTATAGGGTATATGTAGAATTTTATTACATGCCTAAATTGTGTAATGGTCAAGTCAGGGCTTTCAGCACATCCATTCCCCAGATAACATACATAGTATCTGTTAACTAATTTCTCATTATCCATTAGCCTCCCATTCTCTTTGCCTTTTGAGTCTCCATTATCTATCTGATCAAAAGAATTCTGCAGTAGTTGAGTAGAGTGTTCTTCAAATATCTGTTAGTTCCATTTGATCTGAAGGTAAATTGAAGTCCAATGTCTCTGTTGACTTTCTGACCTGCTGATCTGTCTAATGCGGTGGGTGGGGTGTTGAAA
The DNA here is from genome assembly GCA_963574635.1 of Cheracebus regulus. NCBI lineage: Eukaryota > Metazoa > Chordata > Mammalia > Primates > Pitheciidae > Cheracebus > Cheracebus regulus. The sequence goes on along the minus strand of CAUYQU010080804.1, from coordinate 7,727 downwards.
CCCCATTTGTATTGCATTGCATCTATCTCTCTCAGATCCAGAAGTATATGTTTTATGAATCTGGGTGCTCCAGTGCTGGGTGTATATATATTTAGAATTGTTATATTGTTATATTCTCTTGCTGAAATGACATTATTTGTCTTTTTTAAAGTGTTTTTTACTTAAAGCCTGTTCTGTCTGATACAAGCATAGCTACTCCAGCAGAAGAAACTTTAATTCATATGACAAAAGCATGAATAAAAGGATAAGTGAGGAATTAGGACCACTAATGCTATTATTTTTTGACTTCATTATATCACTGAATCTTCTGGGAGCCTTCTGCTCTGGTCCCAGATGAACCTTGATATCCTCATTTATGTCTTTCCCTGGATTCCAGCCATCCACCTAAACTCCAACTTACTGATTATTGGTCTGTTTCTGGGTCTCAGGACTGTTTCCTTTGATCTGGCACTACAGACAAGCATTCCTGGTGAGCTCAGTCTGACAACACCCCACTCAGAGAGCTGGCGTCTTCCCAGGGGCTCCCACTGCCAAAGCAAGGCTTCTCCAGCCTCTCAGTGATAGGAAATGATTGATGGCAGCCATTCTGGGACAGAAATCAAAATGCAACAGGCAGAGAAGGGATTGATGCCACCTGCTCTCACTTATTGAACAGTAATTGCCCGTCTTTTAGATGGGTTAATTTCATGTGCTTTTCGTATCTTTTGTGTTTCTATGAGCCTTTTAACCTACTTGGAGATCATAAGAGGAGATTCTATTTCAGAAAGCAAAGTAAGAAGTTCAGGCCATCTGCCAGCACAGGCTTCAGCAAATAGTGTATTTGTGTGCTGACTTTGCTTCACATCCACCTCCATTTGTCTCTGCCGTTTTGTCCTAGGATCATGGTTAATGCTGAAAGAAGCATGATTCCCATCAGTCATCAGCTCTTCTCAGATAAAGCAAGGTGAAGTCAATTAGATAATGAGCTCCACAACACGAATAAAATTTAAATAAAATCAAAGTAAACAGTATTTTGTATGGTTACTTTGCATTTTCTTTTGTATTAATAGCCAGTCTTCCTTCAGCAAGACAAAACTATTTCTCAGCCTCTTCTTCCCATCTTTGTCCTTTGGTTATTTTGCATTTAATACATTTCAGAAATTACTGCCAGCTATTCTCACATTTTGTTTATAATGCCATGCCTTGAAAAACAGATTCTGTTTTTCCACCATGCATATACGGTAGCTGTAGGGTAGAGAAGACACCTGTGAGTGTTAGTGAAGCCCCTCTATTATGTCTACAATGGTCAACGGGCCTGATGCACTCTTTCAAGCCAAGTACCAAGGCCTCTCTTTGGATCAGACTGACTCATGTAGTTTTTAAGGGGTTGCCTCCAGGTGGAACTGACTCACTGGTGCTTTGTTCTCTAAGAACAGAACTAAAGCAATTCAAGCTTCAGAGTTTTCACTGGACTAGGCTGATGCTGGTTTGCAGCAGACCCCTTTATCCAGCTCCTTCCCTTTCTTGTCCTGCTTCTATTGCTCCCATGAGAGCCTTCCCTCAGCAACCCATCGCCCAAGAGCACCTGTCTCAGGCTCTGCTGCTAGAAAAGTTGTCCCCAAGGCAGTTAGGTGTTATCTTCTTTGCTGATCAGAAAATAGGCAATTAGTTTAGGTAAATGGCTTTTCCACAGTCACACAAGCAGACAGTGGTAGGGTACATCCTCTGCTTATACATCAGTTCTGCTTTCAACCCTCTGCCATGCCTGTCACCACCTATTACATGAGCTGCTCCCTGCAAGGCAACCAGGGGCACTGGGCTTAATCCAAGCGAGCTGGGCTCTGAGCAGGCAGACCCCAATACATGCAGGGCCCAGACCAAGAGCACAAATGGAAACCCACAGGCCTGGGTTCAAATATTTTAAAATTATAAATAAAACAAACAAATTGCTAAATAAAATATATTCTACCTTCTTGCCTAATTAAATATACCTTTACAAAAATCTAAAAAGTCAGGTTTAATTTAGAACTCTCAGACTCCTTGGAGTTCCACAGCAAAAGCAATGGAGAAGGGCAAGCTGGCTCAGCTCCCCACCACTTACCACACTGGTTTTAGCCCTGTCTTACAACGTGAAGAACTTGTATACACATACTGACACTCTAAATGTTTACACCTGCCAAAGGTAGCCATACCTTGGTCACACCTTGGCATAAGAATGCAGGCAGAAGTGGATATGGGTCACTGGGCAGAGAATTCTAGGGTTCTGGGTACCTGGAATGTGTGCACAGACTCCAGATGGGCAGGTCCCTTGGGCTCATGGATCTCATAACTTGCAGAATGGGACAGTCATAGCTGGAGGGTCCTCTAGACAATGGAGCCCAGCACAGGGCTTCCTTTTCCCCCGGCCAAGGTGATACTGCTCCTCTAGCTACATCCTCATGGCCAAGTCACCCTCCTCGGTGGCCAGTTTCCACATCTGTAAGCAAGGGCATCGGATTATACAACCTCAATGTCCTTTCTTGCCATGCAGGAATGTGATTCTGTAGCCCACCTAGACATGAGTCTGGCCATGTAAGAAGAGCAATCACTCCCTAATCAAACTTGTATAAACAAAAGCAATGGGGGAAGGTCTTACAGTCAGTAAGCAGATGACCTAGAGGACAGCCACCCAGCTGTGGACTTCCTGTGTATGCAATCAGTCCAGCATCTTGAGGTGAGCACTGCTTATTGTTTCCAAAGCATGTGTTTCCCGTTGAGCAGCGGCTGCCCAACTTCTGTCCCGCAGAAGGAGCGTGCGAGCATTTGGCTCCATGTGTCCCTGGATGGGATCAGAGCTGGAGGCGTGGTTTGAAATAGGAATGCTTGTTTCAAAACAGAATTAAAATGCAGTATTGTGGTAGAGTGATGCACCTTAATATCAAAGGCATGCCCATCATGTAATACACTAATTAATATTTAAATCTGTTAAGTTAATCCTTGAGTAACATTTTTATTTTCACAAAAGATTCCTCAGTGTTGATGTATTTGCTTTATTAAAGTCAATCATACATGTCAGCAAAAACCTTGCCAATGTTACTGGGAAATTATGTCAGCAGGACCATTAGCCAGGGAGGATAACGTGGTGAGGCTCTGAGCACTGGGACTGTTCTTGAAATCCAGGAGCATGAATGTACAAGAGAGGAATGGAAAGAATCAAGTGTGGCATGCAAGAGCCACTAATCCGTGGCTGCTGTGGTCACCTGTGGCCACTTATCAATTAAATAGCCAGCAAGGGGCCTGAGGAACACAGGTACCTGTACTCTAAATTGAATGCATAACATTGTCTTGCCCCCTTTGCAAAGTCCCACCTCTGTTCTGGATGAAGGGGCTGCATAAGGGACAGCTTTATTGAACAGAAGACAGTGGAAAGACATTTGGAATAATACAGTTCAGTGGTATTCAAACCCTCCTCCAAAAAGCTGCCTCCAGAACAGGGTCAAGGAACAGGGAGTATAGGGTGTCTGTAATGGAGGAGAGGGCATGAAAATAGCCAATATATCTGTAAGAAATGCCACTCCATTTGCATTGGTTTTAAATATTGGACACTTTGGCAGGGAGCGTTGTTCAGAAGAAAGAGCTTCCACTGCTTGAAATGAAAGGTTGAAGTTCTCTGACTTTTTTTCCCAACGTTCTAACAAGGCAATTGAATCTTATAGAAGGGAAATAAATTGCTGGTTACGTAGCAAATAGTGGGTTAGAATATCTGATCAGGAGTGGAAAGGTCTGAGCCTAATGAGAGAGATTTTGTGCATTCCTATGAGCTTATAAGTATGTGTGTACAGAAAAATCACCTGGTGATCCTGTCCACCATTGAGTTTTTCCTTCTGCAAGACTGTTGGTTTCTTAGCGTCTGCACAGAGGTGCAGCGAAAATTTGGAGGATATGATGGGCGATCTCATTAACAGTGCATTTTCATTACCATCTGTATTTAGGTGTCTGCAGAGGCTCTGCAATCTGGACAGAGCTTAAGGAGGCCTCTGGGTCCAACCTGCTTCTGAGCCATGGCAGTCAAGCGTGGGCAGTCTTATCCTTAATCACCTCCAGGGCTGAGGGGCCACAGCTAAGGCCAGGGCTCACTAGACTCCTTTAGATACAGGTAACCTTGTTTTACTGGGCTTCACTTTCTTGTGCTTCATTGACACTGCCTTTTTTGTTTGTTTGTTTACAAATTGAAGGCTTGTGGCAGCCCCGCATCAAGCAAGTATAAGTATATCCAAGTATATCCACAGCATTTACCAGTAGCAGGTGCTCATTTCCTATCTCTCTATCACATTTTGGTAATTATCACAATACTTCAAACTTTTTCATCATTCTTATACCTGTTATTGTGAACTGTGATCATTAATATTTGACATTACTCTTACATTGTTGTTGGGCACCACAAACCACACCCATGTGAGACGGCCAAACTCATATCGTTAATGTTGGGAGTGTTCTTACTGCTTCGCTGACTGGCTTTTCCCCCATCTCTCTTCCTCTCCTCAGGGCTACCAATTCCCTGAGAGCCAACGACATTAAAATCAGGCCAGTGAATAACAGTACAATGGTCTCTAAGTGTTCAAGTAAAAGGAAGAGTTGTATGTCTCTCACTTTAGATCAAAAGCTAGAAATGGTTATGCTTAGTAAAGAAGGCAGGTTGAAAGCTGGGATAGACCAAAAGTTAAGCCTCTTGCACAAAATTAGCTACACTGTGAATGCTCTTGGAGAAAACTGAAAGTGCTGCTACTCCAGGGAACATCTGAATGGTAAGAAGGCAAAACAGCTGTATTGCTGACATGGAGAAAGTTTTAGTAGCCTGGATAGAAAATCAAACCAGCCACAACATTCCCTTAAGCCAGAGCTTAATCCTGAGCAAGACCCTCTCTTCAACTCTATGAAGGCTGAGAGAGGTAAGGAAGCTAGCAGAAGTAAGTTCATGAGGTTTAAGGAAGACGTTATCTCCATAACATAAAAGTACAAGATGAAGCAGTACGTACTGGTATGAAAGCTGCAGCAAGTTATCCAGAAGATCTAGCTAAAAAACAACAGATTTTCAAGTGTAGACGAAACAGCCTTCTCTGGCAAGAAAATACCATTTAAGACTTTCATAGCTAGAGAGGAGAAGTCAAAGCTTCAAAGAACAGACTGACTCTCTTGCTGGGGTCTAATGCTGCTGGTGGCTTTAAGTTGAAGCCATGCTCATTTACCATTCAGAAAATCCTAAGGCCCTTAAGAATGATGCTAATTCTACCAATGCTTTACAAATGAAACAACAAAGTTTGGATGACAGCATGTCTGTTTACAGAATCATCTACTAAAAATTTGAAGTCCACTTTTGTGACCCCCTGCTCAGAAAAAACTAAAATTTCTTTCAAACTGTTACTGACCATAGACCAGAGTACCTGGTCACCCAAGAGCTTTGATGGAGATGCACAAGGTGATTGATGCTTTTTTCATGCCTCATAACACAACCCATTTTGCAGTCAAAAACTGACTTCAACTTTCAAGTCTTACTATTTAAGAAATACATTCTGTAAGGCGATAGCTGCCATAGGTAGTGGTTCTTTTGATGCATCTAGGCAAAGTAAGTTAAAAACCTTCTGGAAAGGATTCATTATTCTAGATGCTATTCAGAACATTCATGACTCATGGGAGGAGATCAAATATCAACATTCACAGAAGATTGGAAGAAGTCAATTTCAACCTTCATGGATGACTTTGAGAAGTTCATGATTTCAGTGGAGGAAGTCACTGCAGATGTGCTGGAAATAACAAAAGATCTAGAATTAGAAATGGATCCTGAAAATGTAAGTCAATTGTTGCAACCTCTTGATAAAACTTGAATGGATGAGGAGTTTCATTTTAGGAATGAGCAAAGAATAATTTCTTGAGATGCAAACTATTCCTGGTGAAGATGCTGTGAACATTGTTGAAATGACAACAAAGGATTCAGAATATTCCATAAACTTAGCTGACAAGTCAGTGGCAGGGTTTCAGAGGATTAACTTCAGTGTTGTAAAAAGTTCTACTGTAGGTAGATGCTATCAAAATGTTATCAAACAGCATCCTATGCTACAGAGAAATCTTTTTTGAAAAAAAGTCAACTGATGTGGCAAACTTCATTGTCTTGTTTCAAAAAAATTGTCACAGCCACCTCAACCTTCAGCAGCCACCACCCTGATGAGTCAGCAGCCATCAACACTGAGGCAAGACCCTCACCAGCAAAGATTGACTTGCTCAAGGCCCAGATAATTGCTAGCAATTTTTTTTTTTTGGAATAATGTATTTTTAAATTAAGACACATACATTGTTGTTTTAGAAAAATGTGACTGCACACCATGTAGGCTACAGTATAATGCAAACATAACTTTTATATGTACTGAGAAACAAAAATAAATCCTGTAGGACTCTCTTTATCCCACCCGGCCGAGGCGTGCCTGTCCCTGGCTGGGGCTCTTTGCCCCTGCTGCTGGAATTCATCAGGGGCATTTCCTTGTTGAATGAAGGGTTAGAATTTCAATATTCTATTCCAGGACACTGAAGCCTTCAGGAAAAGCAAAATAAATGCACTCCTGATAAGCTGTTCCCCACTGAGGGTAGTCTGGGATTATGATCGTCTTCCTTTTTTGTGTTTTTCAGTATTCCACAAAGACAAGACAGGATAAAGATAGAAAGTAATTTCCAATGTTGCATTTGTATATGTGATGGTTTTTCTCCCATGTTGAAAGAACTTTGTGCAGAGTTGCCCTCCAAGACCAGCTTGATGCTACAAGCCTCTAGAACCACCCCTGCCCGGACACGCAGTAATCACTGCCTGATTTGGATTGAGCACTCACAATTCCCTCTGCCTCAGTTGGGAGATTATAGGCTGTGTGGTTCATAAGAAAGTTTTGAGGAGAGAGATTCAAGATGGCCGACTACTAGCAGCTCAGGATTGTAGCTCCCAGAGAAAGCACACAGAACGAGAGGACACCACATTTTTAGATGAATTTTTGTTGCTTACGGATTAGGAGATTCCCAGCAGAGGAGCCCCACGGGTCGCCAGCATGACTCTTGTGGCTGGTGTGGCAGTTTTGCTGGTGCTTCGGCGCGGTGGTTCTCGGTGCAGAATAAACGAGACTAGCTTTCCTTTTGATCGATGTTTGGATCTCCAGGAAGGCACAGTCACCTATTTACATGATTGAAATAAGGATTCAAGAGGGAAACCAGACCGGAGATCCCCAAGCAGAAAAGCACCACAAATCTTAATGCCGCTGTTTTAGCCGGCACAGTGGGTTGCTCAGATTTCAGTGTTGGGAATCAACAAGTTGGACGTCCACTCAAAGACCTAAATTGAAAGTTGGCAATTACAGAGAGGACAGATGGATAAAATTATGACGGGAAGAAATCAGCCTAAAAAAGCTGAGAATACCCAGAAGCAGAATGCTTCTCCTTCTACAGAGGATCACAGTTCTTCACCTCCAAGGGAACAAGGCTTGACGGAGAATGAGTGTGTTCCAATAACAGAAATAGGCTTCAGAAGGTTGATGATAAGGAACTTTTGTGAGCTAAAAGAACATGTTCTAGCCCAATGTAAAGAAACTAAGAATTTGAAAAAAGGTTTGACGAAATCCTAATGAGAATAGACAATTTAGAAACAAATATAAGTGAATTATTGGAACTGAAGAACACAATAAGAGAACTTCACGAAGTATGCACAGGTTTTAACAGTCGAATTGATCAAGCAGAAG